>JAVJIF010015297.1:0-86057 GCA_038442645.1 Agave tequilana | reverse complement strand
TCCAGCATGAAATAAGTACAAGAATACCTGCAGAAAGAGGTCAGCGATTATAATAGATATGAAAAATGGGGACAAATAAGATAACAGAAATAAATGACTAAGGTAACCTATGAATATGCCAGATGAGGAATCTCCTATGTGACTCCAAGGCACTCTCGGTACGCGGATCTCCAATCTGGCACGCAAACCCAGGGTCGTCAGAAAGCGACCTAGTGAGTGGTAAAATGAAGGAGGCAGTAATATATATATATAATAGTAATACAAGCACGATACTAATATATAAAATCTAATGTGGGACTAGTGATACCATATAATAAGGATATAATAAACAGTCGACCTATAAACATGTAAACAGTAGAAATATATAAACATGTCATCTTTTAATACCATCACTACCTAACCGGTTATCATCGGGTCATGTCTCTAGTCGTATCCAGTTTATACAATATATAATGCTATCTAGTGGTGACGAGTGTACATGCTAGTGGTGATGTGATAACAGTGAACATGCAGATGTGCATATGCTACCTAACCAGTATACGTTGTGGTGAATGATGTATGCAAGGTATACAGACAATAGAATATATGCACATATGCATGAATAGTATGCTACTACAGAAAGTGTAACATGTATCGGGTAAAGTAACAAATAGACATGTAACATGATATCGGATAAATGATCAGGTGTAATAACAAGTACAACTAAACATGTATCAGGCAAAGAACAATAACAAGTAGTAAGCATGTATCAGGCAAGTCATGTTATTTATACAATAGTAGCAATCAGTACCACTTGGTATTTTAATTACTCTCTTCCAGTGTCCCATACCACTGGCAGTTCATACTGGAGCCCGCACTCCAGTCGAACCCATCCGGACATGGCCTACGGGTACCATTATCCAAACGAGAGAGTAACTAAATAACAAGTGTTCCTGACGTCCACTATTGTGTATACTGTTTTATTATGTTAATTGAAAACCAATGGTCGAGGAGTTCTTATCGGGTGGATGTATCCCGTGCATACCCGGGATCACGGCCTTAAACAAGCCCCTGGCTGCCAGGACCAGGGCCCTCCGCTAAGAGGGGAGCATGAATCAAGTAACAAGAGCTCATGGAGCAATTGGTAGGCAGCCCTCCTACCGTCCCCTGCAGTGGGAAAACAATATGGATCCAGTACATCACCCGATAAGATCTAATCAACCATCAAGTCTCCCCCATACCCCAGTTATCATTATGATCTGATATGTTCAGTATCCAATGTAACAAGAACAAATAACAGTACATGGTACGGTTAACACGATAACTGGACCTGAGCTCTGTTGATAGCGTAGAAAAATATAACGAGAATCAGGAACAATATAACATGAACAATATATCGAGAAACGGGAACAATAGATGTGGGATTCCCACATATCGCATATCTACAGCTCTCATGTCCAGTAACGGGAAATCCGTATCAATAACAGGAAACAATCATATAACATGAATACGGTAACATGGCACAATAATCGGTGTAACATGCACAGTGAGTCATATGACAAGAAGATAGAAAGAATACAAGCATGTACACTCGTGTGGTAAGCATCTGTAACAGTGCGGTCTGTGTAACAAGTATCCGTGAGTGGTACATGTATATATCAGTGGAAGATGAATATGAAATACTAAAGTGACGTTTCATAGTATCAATGCAACATGTACATGTAGTATCAATGGTCAGTGACTCATATATGGTGACCTACCGTATCCGTATAATGATATCCGTATCCTAGTGGTATAGCCCTCATCCATGTAACCTATATGCGTAGCACTAACACATGTTATAATAGTAGTCCGTGTCTCGTGTAATACCATGTCCTAGTGCATGACAGTAATGATGTCTAGCATGCAGGTTCAGTAACAGGGTAGTGTCCTAGCGATACGATACATGACATCATAGTGTCTAGGCATATGGTAATATAGTGGGACAATTATCAGTGGTACATAAACATGACATAAGAGAGATTAGTCAGGTAATTGCTAAGTACAGTTTTTATTACAGTGTCTTCATATGGCTTACAATTTAATACTCTTAACCATAGGGATTTACCGGTAATCATGTTTTATTTCAATAAAGCAACCACTCCAATTTAGTAAACATGAATAAATATAATTTATTAAAAAGAAAACACTCACAAAATGGTTACAGGACTGTAGCTCTCGTTCCCACGATCGCAACGGATCCAGAATCGCCCGAATACTAAAAGGAATAAACTGGGGTTAAATATGTAATAAAAAATATTTAAATGTAAATACTGAAATGTACCGGGGGGTTTTCTGTAAAATTACCTGAAATGGGTTTGGATGCGGGTTTGGCTCATAACGGGTCGGGTTTAGATCCAATACCCAAACCCGTTTAACTTAAGTTAAATGGGTAACGGCTAACGGGTCGGGTTTCGGGCTTATTGGGTTTTAATTAACCCTATTGGGTTAATGGGTTTGGGTAAAACCCAAACCCACACAACACAAAGGGGGCAGCAGCAGCTTGCTGCTGCCGCCAATCCTCAGCCAGCCGGCCAGCTGGGCTGGCCGGCGGAGATCCCGGCCGCCGGCGACGGCCCCGGCTCCGGCGGCGGAGAGAGAGGGTGAGGTAGAGAGAGATAGAGAAAGAGAGAGAGTTGGCTGCAGAGAAAGAAAGAAAGGAATACAAAAAAAAGAAGAGGAAGAAGAAAAATAAGAAGAAGAGGGAGATGGGGTGCGGGGATTGCGGGGTTGCGGCCGGCGGCGGGAGGTGGCGCCGGCCGGGCGGGCGCACGGCCGCAGGCGGTGGCGGCAGCAGCGGGCGGTGCCTGACCGGAGGCACGGGTCAGCCCCCTCCTCCTTTGGATCAGCAGAGAGAGGAAAAGAGGGGGTTTGGAGCTATGAGAGAGAGAAAAGAGAGAGAAGAGAGAGGTTAGTGAGAGAGAGTTTGGGGGAGAGAGAGAGAGTGTGGGTAAATGAGAGAGGGAGAGAGAGGGAGAGGTATTTTAATGGAGAAGAGAGAGAGAAGGCGGTGGAGGAGTCGTGTAGAAGAAGTAAGAAGGGGAAAGAAATGAAAAGAAGAAGAAAAGAAAAGAAAAGAATTAAATAATTTAATTTAATATTGGTTCAAAATTCGACTAGCTCTGAACGGTGCCCAAAAATTACAGAAAATAGGGAATATTATTCTGAGACGTAAGATGAAGATGGTTTCCAGAAATTCAAGACGGTTTGCAAATTAAAAATCCCGGAGTGTATCGCCGATACAGGCGACACCGGTTTTGCCCGGATTTTCGATAAATTCAGAAAATTCCCAAAAATACCCTAACGTAGAGAATACGATTCTAAGACCCATGGTGAAAGCGGATTCTCAAATACAACTCCATTTGTGAAATAAAAATCAGAAGGCCTGTAATCGGTATCGATCGACACCGACTACGGAGATTTTCCAAAAGAATCCAGAAAAATTCCAGAAAATCCTGAAAAATCTAAAATATTAGACAATAATTTTTGAAATTGAAATCAGCTCAATCGGACAGCTACGGAGGTCAAATCAATTTTGTACGCCGTATCGCGTACCGATACGGTGATACGTACACCGGGGATCAGGGTGTTACATTTCTCCCCACCTTACAAAAAATTGCGTCCTCGCAATTTTCATTCAGGTGTGAGAACAATATTTCCAACCCCAAAGCCGAAATGTTACGGGTCCACGACACTTCCGCTGCGCACTCTGCTATCTCTAAGGAACGCGGGATGGAGAAGTATGATAGTAAACGTATAACTAACAGATTAGAAACAAGAAGATGAAAAGAAAGCAAGAAGGAAATCGGATATTTTGGTTGATAATGGAAGGAAGGAAGGAATACAAACGAGTCAAGGAATGAATTGTCAAGTCATGGTATTCTTGTATTCGTTGCTGGAATCCCCAAATTCAGATACAGATCAGTTAATCTGAACCTGATTGTACTGTTGGTAAGAGCTCCAGTATTGACCCAGGTGGTTACCCACACCAGGTGTGAACCTAGGCTCTGATACCACTATGTAACGCCCCGATCCCAAGGATACGGAGACGTTATGGCGACGTACATACGCGAGGTGAAAACACGCTCACGCGTACGTTAAGCCTCAGTACAGTACAATACCTATAGATATGGGGTCCAGCATGAAATAAGTACAAGAATACCTGCAGAAAGAGGTCAGCGATTATAATAGATATGAAAAATGGGGACAAATAAGATAACAGAAATAAATGACTAAGGTACCTATGAATATGCCAGATGAGGAATCTCCTATGTGACTCCAAGGCACTCTCGGTACGCGGATCTCCAATCTGGGCACGCAAACCCAGGGTCGTCAGAAAGCGACCTAGTGAGTGGTAAAATGAAGGAGGCAGTAATATATATATATAATAGTAATACAAGCACGATACTAATATATAAAATCTAATGTGGGACTAGTGATACCATATAATAAGGATATAATAAACAGTCGACCTATAAACATGTAAACAGTAGAAATATATAAACATGTCATCTTTTAATACCATCACTACCTAACCGGTTATCATCGGGTCATGTCTCTAGTCGTATCCAGTTTATACAATATATAATGCTATCTAGTGGTGACGAGTGTACATGCTAGTGGTGATGTGATAACAGTGAACATGCAGATGTGCATATGCTACCTAACCAGTATACGTTGTGGTGAATGATGTATGCAAGGTATACAGACAATAGAATATATGCACATATGCATGAATAGTATGCTACTACAGAAAGTGTAACATGTATCGGGTAAAGTAACAAATAGACATGTAACATGATATCGGATAAATGATCAGGTGTAATAACAAGTACAACTAAACATGTATCAGGCAAAGAACAATAACAAGTAGTAAGCATGTATCAGGCAAGTCATGTTATTTATACAATAGTAGCAATCAGTACCACTTGGTATTTTAATTACTCTCTTCCAGTGTCCCATACCACTGGCAGTTCATACTGGAGCCCGCACTCCAGTCGAACCCATCCGGACATGGCCTACGGGTACCATTATCCAAACGAGAGAGTAACTAAATAACAAGTGTTCCTGACGTCCACTATTGTGTATACTGTTTTATTATGTTAATTGGAAACCAATGGTCGAGGAGTTCTTATCGGGTGGATGTATCCCGTGCATACCCGGGATCACGGCTTAAACAAGCCCCTGGCTGCCAGGACCAGGGCCCTCCGCTAAGAGGGGAGCATGAATCAAGTAACAAGAGCTCATGGAGCAATTGGTAGGCAGCCCTCCTACCGTCCCCTGCAGTGGGAAAACAATATGGATCCAGTACATCACCCGATAAGATCTAATCAACCATCAAGTCTCCCCCATACCCCAGTTATCATTATGATCTGATATGTTCAGTATCCAATGTAACAAGAACAAATAACAGTACATGGTACGGTTAACACGATAACTGGACCTGAGCTCTGTTGATAGCGTAGAACAATATAACGAGAATCAGGAACAATATAACATGAACAATATATCGAGAAACGGGAACAATAGATGTGGGATTCCCACATATCGCATATCTACAGCTCTCATGTCCAGTAACGGGAAATCCGTATCAATAACAGGAAACAATCATATAACATGAATACGGTAACATGGCACAATAATCGGTGTAACATGCACAGTGAGTCATATGACAAGAAGATAGAAAGAATACAAGCATGTACACTCGTGTGGTAAGCATCTGTAACAGTGCGGTCTGTGTAACAAGTATCCGTGAGTGGTACATGTATATATCAGTGGAAGATGAATATGAAATACTAAAGTGACGTTTCATAGTATCAATGCAACATGTACATGTAGTATCAATGGTCAGTGACTCATATATGGTGACCTACCGTATCCGTATAATGATATCCGTATCCTAGTGGTATAGCCCTCATCCATGTAACCTATATGCGTAGCACTAACACATGTTATAATAGTAGTCCGTGTCTCGTGTAATACCATGTCCTAGTGCATGACAGTAATGATGTCTAGCATGCAGGTTCAGTAACAGGGTAGTGTCCTAGCGATACGATACATGACATCATAGTGTCTAGGCATATGGTAATATAGTGGGACAATTATCAGTGGTACATAAACATGACATAAGAGAGATTAGTCAGGTAATTGCTAAGTACAGTTTTTATTACAGTGTCTTCATATGGCTTACAATTTAATACTCTTAACCATAGGGATTTACCGGTAATCATGTTTTATTTCAATAAAGCAACCACTCCAATTTAGTAAACATGAATAAATATAATTTATTAAAAAGAAAACACTCACAAAATGGTTACAGGACTGTAGCTCTCGTTCCCACGATCGCAACGGATCCAGAATCGCCCGAATACTAAAAGGAATAAACTGGGGTTAAATATGTAATAAAAAATATTTAAATGTAAATACTGAAATGTACCGGGGGTTTTCTGTAAAATTACCTGAAATGGGTTTGGATGCGGGTTTGGCTCATAACGGGTCGGGTTTAGATCCAATACCCAAACCCGTTTAACTTAAGTTAAATGGGTAACGGGCTAACGGGTCGGGTTTCGGGCTTATTGGGTTTTAATTAACCCTATTGGGTTAATGGGTTTGGGTAAAACCCAAACCCACACAACACAAAGGGGGCAGCAGCAGCTTGCTGCTGCCGCCAATCCTCAGCCAGCCGGCCAGCTGGGCTGGCCGGCGGCGCTGGCCGGTCGCCGGCGGAGATCCCGGCCGCCGGCGACGGCCCCGGCTCCGGCGGCGGAGAGAGAGGGTGAGGTAGAGAGAGATAGAGAAAGAGAGAGAGTTGGCTGCAGAGAAAGAAAGAAAGGAATACAAAAAAAAGAAGAGGAAGAAGAAAATAAGAAGAAGAGGGAGATGGGGTGCGGGGATTGCGGGGTTGCGGCCGGCGGCGGGAGGTGGCGCCGGCCGGGCGGGCGCACGGCCGCAGGCGGTGGCGGCAGCAGCGGCCGGTGCCTGACCGGAGGCACGGGTCAGCCCCCTCCTCCTTTGGATCAGCAGAGAGAGGAAAAGAGGGGGTTTGGAGCTATGAGAGAGAGAAAAGAGAGAGAAGAGAGAGGTTAGTGAGAGAGAGTTTGGGGGAGAGAGAGAGAGAGTGTGGGTAAATGAGAGAGGGAGAGAGAGGGAGAGGGATTTTAATGGAGAAGAGAGAGAGAAGGCGGTGGAGGAGTCGTGTAGAAGAAGTAAGAAGGGGAAAGAAATGAAAAGAAGAAGAAAAGAAAAGAAAAGAATTAAATAATTTAATTTAATATTGGTTCAAAATTCGACTAGCTCTGAACGGTGCCCAAAAATTACAGAAAATAGGGAATATTATTCTGAGACGTAAGATGAAGATGGTTTCCAGAAATTCAAGACGGTTTGCAAATTAAAAATCCCGGAGTGTATCGCCGATACAGGCGACACCGGTTTTGCCCGGATTTTCGATAAATTCAGAAAATCCCCAAAAATACCCTAACGTAGAGAATACGATTCTAAGACCCATGGTGAAAGCGGATTCTCAAAATACAACTCCATTTGTGAAATAAAAATCAGAAGGCCTGTAATCGGTATCGATCGACACCGACTACGGAGATTTTCCAAAAGAATCCAGAAAAATTCCAGAAAATCCTGAAAAATCTAAAATATTAGACAATAATTTTGAAATTGAAATCAGCTCAATCAGACAGCTACGGAGGTCAAATCAATTTTGTACGCCGTATCGCGTACCGATACGGTGATACGTACACCGGGGATCAGGGTGTTACACTTCTCAATCACTCTTCATTCTCAAATTTTTTCATCATCTCCGAAAGCTTTGTGTTTGACATTTTCGCAAGATGCTTAATGTAACGCCCCGATCCTGCGAGTACGGAGACGTTACTGCAACGTATATACGCAGGTCAGAAATACCCTTACGTATATACGCTAAGCATCAGTACAGGCAAGAATCAGAGTACGGAAGCAAGTGGTGCATTATACATTCCAACATATGAGTACAATTACAAAGTTATCACCAGAGGTAACAAATATTACAAGAATATTACATCACTGATAGGCGCAAATGCGAGAATACAAAGATATGTACATGTATGAATAGTACAAAAGGGCGCTCACGAGATAGCTAGAGAAGCCGCGAGCCAACAAGGGGGAGCAAGGATGGGACTGGAGCTACAGCTGATCTGTCTGCTCCACAGAAGTAAGCTTGATCCTCAGCAAGAAGATCCCTTCGGTCCAAGCTCCAGGACCTGGACATGAGGATCCAGAGGAGTCAGAACTCCCCCAGCGAGTGGTGATGCAAATGCCAGATGGCGTGCCAAGATAAGTACAAGTGTATCGATAAAACCGAATTATAATCATGCATTGAAAACCGTGTCGTGAGCATAAGCATGCAGGAGTAAGTAGATATAAACAAGTGATATCAAGAAGGAAGTACTCACGGTATGATAAGATAAGAACAGGAGACTAGAGAAGTGGAATACCAGTGGTAAAGCAGGATGTGAACATGTATAGTATAATAATCATAAAACTGGAAATCCGATGTAAAATCCAATGAAAGCATTCTTGGTAAATTACATAATGGATACAAAGTTGGCATCGTTTATTATTATTACTCGTCTGACCCATATATCTAGGTATGTGTCCTGGTGTACATCTCAACACACATACATCCATATATAAGCAAGCGAGGTTTGTTACTGGAAGCTGATGAAGCACTGATAGCTCATACTTATAGTAGTTCCCGACCGCCCGGGACACAGCCATTTGGGGGCCTGAAATCTCCTTAACATGCATCTTCTGAGGGCCTGAAATCCCCCTAACACGAATCGTCAGTTTTGGTATTCCACTACTATAAGCAAGGCTTCATACCGGCATCCATCACTTCCTCCCATTCCCCGTGCAAGTTATCTTTTTTATGGCTTATTAAACATAATTATTAGATTACGGGAATGAGTAGGAGCATAACTTGTCATAACAGGAGTACATAACTGGCACAACAGGAGTCATAACAGGCATAACGGGGGTTCATAACAAGAGATCAGGTATTACATTCCCGTAATGTGATAATCATGAGTAAAGAGTTAATCATAACAGGTATCAGGTTTTATCACGCCAATGACGAGTGTTCAGGTGATAAGTCAAGCCATAACCGGGGACAGGTGGTATAACATGAGTCAGTGTCAAGTAGTAGCATGTCGGGTGTCAGGTGATAATACATCAAGTGTTAAATGATACAGACAGGTATATGTCAAGTGTTTACATAACAAGCTTGTATTTGGTAAGTGTTAGAGTAATGGTTGAGCACAATCAAGCGGAGCTAAGCAAGCTGGAGGTATGAACAGCAAACAGTGTTTAACACTGGAGCATCTGGCAAGATTACCGGGACAACTCGGCGTAAAGTGCGAGTAGCAAATCCGGCGGCATCTTTCCTAGACGAATCTAGTGGTAAAGTGCTGAGCGCTAAGTATGCTCACCAGATGGAGCTGAGAAACCTGACGGTCTCAAATCACTTCTCTTTCGAGATAGTGAGAGATCGGAGGCTGAATGGTCTGGAGGCAGTGCTGAGAAACCTGACGGTCTCAAATCACTTCTCTTTCGAGATAGTGAGAGACCGGAGGCTGAATGGCTCGGAGGCGGTGCTGAGAAACCTGACAGTCTCAAATCACTTCTCTTTCGAGATAGTGAGAGACCGGAGGCTGAATGGCCCGCACGAGTTGTTCTATCCTATTACAAGCATTCGTCACAGAGCAATACATGTCCAGTCATTGGCACTCGGCCATACACCAATACAGGGACCCAGCCCAATACAAAATACATTTAAACATTGAATAAAATACATGTCGACCCGACAAAGCGGGGAAACCCAAATGGAGGCGAGGACACTCGCCTAAAACGCCACTTTTGAAGCTTTGCGTGTCCGAATTCCCGGGAGAGGAAAAACATCAAGCGAGCAAAGAAAGGGGGCTTGGCCCTTGGGTGGCCGCCGGCCCTAGGGTGGTGCGCCACCCCTTGGTGGTGGCCTAGGAAGTGGCCGGCCCTAAGGAGGGGGAGGGAGAGAGGAAGGGAAAGGTGATTTCTTTGGTGGTGGTGTTATTTGGTGAGGAAGATGGATTTTGGTGGAGTAATAAAAAGAAAGTGAAGGAGGTGATGTTTGGAGGTTGAAGTAGTGGAGATGGAGGTGGTGTTGTGATGATGAAAGTGATGGTGGAAGTGAAGATGGTGGTGGAGAATAGTAGAGGAGATGGTGATGAAAAAGGTTAAGAAAAGATGGTGGTGGTGACGTTAGTGTTGTCGTTGCAATTGTCACCGAAATGATTACCGGAATAATCGTGAATGATTACCGGAATAATCATCGGAGATGTTGCCGACGAAGAAGAGCTCGGCCCCAATCCAAGGAGGGTGGCCAGCCTTGGTGTTGGTGGTGGGGTGTTGGTTTGGTGGAGGGTTTTAGTGGTGGTGGTATTTTTGGAGAATGTAAAGGAGAAGGTGAAGGCTTTGGTGGAGTTTTGGGGTTTGTGATGGTTTAAATGGAGATGAAGGAGGAAGAAGATGAAGGTAGGAAATTAGAGAAGTTGTAGTGGTTGTTGTTGTGGTGGAGATGAAGGAGGAGTTGGTGGTGGTTAAAGTTTTGGTGAAGAGAAAATGAAGTAGAAAGGAGAAGGAAAAGTTTATATAGGAATTGGAATTATGAAGGTGGTGTAAAAGTATTTAGGGAGGGAGTTTTTTGTAAAAATGGAGAGGTGAGGTGGCTCTTTGGCCGGCCATAGTAATGGGAGAGGAGTTGGATATTTTGGAGAAGATATTTTTGGTGGAAAGTTGTAGAAGAAAATGGAAGAATGGAGAATTTTGTAGAATTTGGTGGAAGGAAAAGGAAGGAAAGAAAATGGAAAAAGGAAAAGAAAAGGAAAAAAGGAAGATATTTTCTTGGAAGAAAAAGTGAAAATAATTAGAGTAGCGGATTCCCGGGATTCAGTTGCGGATGCGGAAAACTTTCGGAAAAATACCAAAATCGTCCGAAAACCAAGTATCTCGGAACGACCTGCAAAAATTCTCAAAAATCAAGAATATTATTCTAAGAATCATGGTGAAATTCGTTTCAAGAAATTTTTTATATTTTTAAATTAAATATTCTGGAATCGGCCGCCAATATCGGTCGACACCAAATCTGGCAGAAATCTGATAAATTTTGAAAATTTCCAAAAAATGAATTAAGATAGTAAATATTATTCTAAGCAAATATGGGAAAGCGGTTTCTCAAAGTTTGACCCCATTTGTAAATTAAAAATCTAGGAATAAATCAGCGGCACCGATTAATCCCGATTTTAGGGTTTTTATAAAAATAATTCAGAAAAAATCTGAAAAATCATGAAAAATCTAAAATATTGGGAAACAGTGTTTGAAATTAAAATTAGTCAATTTAGACTACCAGAAAGACTAAATCAATGAAATCAAAAAAATACGATCGAAAATTTGAATACGCAGATAAATACGTATTCCGGGAACGGGTGTTACACTTAATCTATTTTTGAAGTTTATTATTGTCATCATCATCATCAATACTTCTATCCTCTTTGTTGTAGATATCAATCCAAGCAAATTTTACCTAAGCCTTTTAATTTTAATGTTCACCTTCCCTCCTTTGTTTGTAGCTATTATGATTGAAATGTAAGTTTTTCTATTTTATTGTGAAATAAATTATTGTGATTCTAATTATTTTTATATTTTGTTATAGTTATCATCATGTCAAACTTTGCAAAGCTTGAGTTCATTCCACTTGATATCACGGGAAGGAATTATATGTCTTGGGTTATTGATATTGAGATGCATCTCGAGTCAATGGGTCTCACTGAAACTATTAAAGAAATAAACTCTACATTGTCACAAGATAAGGCAAAGACGACAATCTTTATCCGCAGACATCTTGATGAATGCTTAAAATGTGAATATCTCACTGTAAGAGACCCAAGTGTCTTATAAAAAATTTCAAAGAAAGATTTGATCATCAAAAGAAAGCTGTGCTCCCTGCCACGCATGATAAATGGAATGTTTTGCGCTTCCAAGAAAGTTAGCGATTATAACTCTACAATGTTCAGAATAGTATCCCAATTAAAATTCTGTGGGGTGGATATCATAGATGAAGAAATACTGGAGAAGACTTACTCCACATTTCATGCATCTAATATAACACTGCAATCACAATATAGGTTGTGTGGTTTAAAAAAATATTCTGAACTAATTTCATCTCTTCTTGTGGCAGAGAAGAATAATGAGCTTTTGCTCAAAAATTATCAGTCTTGTCCTATTGGTTCAGCAGCATTTTCAGAAGCAAATGCTGCATTTTCTAAAAATTATGGACGAGGATATAATCATGGTCGTGGCCATGGACGTGGTCGTGGCCGTGGACGTGACCGTGGACGCGGTCGAAGTGATTTTTACAACCCTTTACAAAACAACGCGATTCACAAGAAGCATCATGTAGGAAGACATGATAAAGGAAAAGATGTTCGTAAAAGTTCTCTTCGGAATCCTGAAGATTCCTATTATAAATGTGACTCTAAAGGGCACTGGTCTCGAGTGTGCTGAACACCGGAGCACCTTTGTAAGATTTACAAGGCATCCTTGAAAGGAAAAGAGAAGGAAGTGAATTTTACTGAACATGATGATCCTATAGATGATTCAACTCATCTTGATGCTTCAGATTTTACTGATGATTTTGCTGATCTTTCAACCCATCATGATTCAATGAATACGAGTGATAATTAGATATATGATTGTATTAGCATGTTTTGTTATTTGTAATTTTTAAATTTATCTTTGAATAAAATATTTCACTTATAATAATATCTTTAAATATGTATTCTCACCAAATGATTTATTTTGCATGAAGCTTGATATGGATTATTCTAATGATAAAGTCAAGACCAAAACTTGAGATATTTGCATACCGGATAGTGGTACAACACACACTATTCTCAAACATAAAAGGTACTTCTCTAATTTAAAACCAACAAAGACAATCATCAATACAATATCAGGTCCTGTAGACTTGATTGAAGGAACTGGTAAAGCCAGCTTGATATTACCAAATGGAACAAAGTTTTTCATAAAAGATGCTTTGTTTTCACCAAAATCTAAAAGAAATTTATTGAGTTTTAATGATATATATCTTCATGGATATGATACTCAGTTTGCAACTGAAGGAAATATGAAGCATATGTATCTTACTACTTATGTATCAGGAAAGAAGTATATATTAGAAAAACTATGAAAACTTTCCTTAGGATTGCATTACACATATATAAATGTGATAGAGTCGCATATGGTGGTTAAAAAAGATACAGAGACATTAGCTCTGTGGCTGATCGATTAGGTCATCCTGGTTCAATGATGATGCGAAGAATTATTGAGACTTCACATGGACATACATTAAAGGGTCAGAAGATCTTTCAAGTTAGTAAAATTTCATGTGAGGCTTATTCTCTAGAAAAATTAATCATGAGACCATAACCAGCCAAAATAAAAACAGATCACCTATATTTCTTGAACGTATCCAAGGTGATATATGTGGGCCTATACACCCACTGTGTGGACCATTTCAATATTTTATGGTGTTGGTAGATGCCTCTAGTAGATGGTCACACGTTTGTTTATTATCAACTCGCAACGTGGCATTTGCGAGATTTCTTGCTCAGATAATTAGATTACGAGCACAATTTTCTGATTATACAATCAAGAAAGTTAGACTTGACAATGCTGGTGAGTTTACGTCTCAGGCTTTTAATGATTATTGTATGTCAATTGGAATAGCTGTTGAATATCCTGTTGCCCATGTACATACACAAAATGGTTTGGCTGAGTCACTGATTAAGCACCTCCCACTTATTGCTAAACCATTAATAATGAGAACTAAACTTCCTATTTCTGTATGGGGTCATGTAATTTTACATGCTGCAGTATTAATTCGTATCAGACCAAGTGCATATCATGAGTACTCCCCTCTACAATTAGCATTTGGTCAATAACCAAATATTTCCCATCTTAGAATTTTTGGTTGTGCGGTATATGTACCGATTGCTCCACCACAACGTACAAAGATGGGTCCTCAAAAAAGAATGGGAATATATGTCGGCTATGAATCTCTTTCTATTATAAGGTATCTTGAGCCAAAAATCGGTGATGTTTTTACGGCTCGGTTTGCCGATTGCCATTTCAATGAGGCAATTTTTCAAGCATTAGGGAGAGAAAAAAATAGCTGGAGAAGGAGATTACATGGAGTGAACCATCCTTATTACATCTTGATCCTCACACAAAATAATGTGAGTCAGAAGTGCAAAAGATTATGCATTTATAAGAAATAGCAAATCAATTATCAGATACGTTCACCGATACAAAAAGAGTGACTAAATCATACATACGAGATGTAAATGCTCCTGCTCGGATTGAAATCCCAAAAGGACAATATGAGAATGAAGTCACTAATGAGTTTAAGACACGCCTGAAGCGTAGTAGACCAATCGGTTCCAAAGATAAAAATTCTCGAAAAAGAAAAGGAACAGATAAGTATGATGACCTCAATGTAGAAGAATGTATTTTAGAAGAAATACAAAATAAGATAAATCAAGAGATGAAAAACCCTGAAGGTATAGAAAATCATGAGATCTCTATTGATTATGTCAATACAGGAGGATTATGGAATCAAAATGAGATGAAAAATATAAATGAAATATTTTCCTATTCCGTAGCATGTAATATTGTTAACGGAAGTGAGGATCCTAAACCAAGATCCGTCACTGAATGTCAAAATAGACATGATTGAAAAAATGGAAACACGCTATACATGCTGAATTGAATTCACTTAATAAGCGTAAAGTATTTGGACCTATTATCCTCACGTCTGAAGCCGTGAGACCAGTAGGATACAAATAGGTTTTTATACGAAAACGCAACGAGAAGAACGAGATTGTGAGGTATAAAACTCTACTTGTTGCTCAAGGTTTTTCGCAAAGACCTGAAATTGATTATGAAGAAACGTATTCTCCAGTAATGGATGCAATTACGTTTAGATATTTAATCAGTCTAGCAGTTTCTAAAAATTTAGAAATGCGTCTTATGGATGTTGTTATAGCTTATTTATATGTGTCGCTTGATAGCGATATTTATATGAAAATTCCTGAAGGATTTAAGATGCCTGAAATATTAAGTTCAAAACCCAAAGAATTATATTCGATCAAATTAAAAAGATCGTTATATGGGTTAAAACAATCATGGTGCATGTGGTATAATCGCTTAAGCGAGTATTTGTTAAAAGAAGGATATGTGAATAATCCTATATGCCTATGTGTTTTTATAAAGAAAACAACATCCGGATTCATTATCATTGCTGTATATGTTGATGATTTTATAAAGAAGTCATAGAAGTAATGATATATTTAAAGAATGAATTTGAAATAAAAGACCTTGGAAAAACCAAATATTGTATTGATTTACAGATTGAGCACTTTTAAAGTGGAATATTTTTGCATCAATCAAATTATACTGAAAAGGTCTTGAAATGATTTAGCATAGATAAAGCAAATCCTTTAAGCATTCTAATTATTGTTAGATCATTGAATGTGGAAAAGGATCCATTTCGCCCTCGCGAAGATAATGAAGAGGTTCTTGGTCCTGAAGTACCATACCTAAGTACAATTGGAGTTCTTATGTATCTAACTAATTGTACCCGACCAGATATAACATTTGCTACTAATTTATTAGCAAGATTTAACTAATCTCCTACACGGAGACATTGGAATGATATTAAACATGTATTTCATTATCTTCGAGGAACAACTAATTTTGGTTTGTTTTATTCCAAAGGATCAAAATAAGAAATAACTGGTTATGCAGATGCAGGTTACTTGTCAAATTCACATAAAACCAGATCTCAAATAGGATATGTGTTCACATGTGGAGGTACAGCGATCTCTTGGTGTTCACAAAAGCAGACACTTATTGTCACTTCTTCTAATCATGCTGAAGTCATAGCACTCCATGAAGCAAGTCGAGAATGTGTATAGTTAAGGTCTGTAACTCAACACATCGAAGCAACTTGTGGATTACCGGTCAACAAAGAACCAACAGTACTGTTTGAAGACAATGCTGCATGTGTCGCTCAAATGAAGGAAGGATTCATCAAAAGCGACCGTACCAAGCATATGCCCCCGAAGTTCTTCTCATTCAGTCAAGAGCTTGAAAATGATAAGAAAATTAATATTCAGTATATCCGATCAAGTGATAATGTGGCAGATCTCTTTACAAAGGCACTTCCCAGTAGAACTCTCAGAAATCTTATTCATGATATTGGGAAACGTCATATGCGAGACTTATGAAGAAGAACTACTCATGTCAACTTGAGGGGGAGCTTACGTGGCTGCACTCTTTTTTCCTTACTATGATTTTGTCCCACAGGGTTTTCCTGGTAAAGTTTTTAACGAGGCAGCATAGAACACGTATACAGAGATGATGTACTCTTTTTCCCTTCGCCATGATTTTGTCCCACTAGGTTTTCCTAGTAAGGTTTTTAATGAGACATCATGTACGGTTGACAGCCAAGGGGGAGTGTTATGAAACGATGGTTGCCAACCTTTACTATGCACCATTAATAATTTTACTATGCGCTGATACAAGCGATGACGCAAGCATGCATAGTGACTGCATAGTACCCAAAAGTTTTCCTATAAATAAGCCCTTCCTGATTCATTTCAATGTACACTTCAGAAATCAATAATCATTCTTACTTCTACTCTGTCTCTAGAATTCTCTATTTTAATGTTATATTTCTCAGAGTTTTACAACAGTTGATTAGAATATCTTGGGTCTGAATATTGACGTGCTAATAATTGATTTTGCTACTGCCAAATCGAACTTTTTTTTTTTTTTGTCCTTTTGCTTTTGCAGCTTGTTTCCTGATGATGCTGATAATAGTGAGGCACTTGATTGGTTGAAATTGTTTTAGATTTCTTCTCAGTATCAGTGAAATTCAACAAAAAGAATTGATTCTGCATCCTCGATCGAGACTTGCTCGGCGAGCCAAAATTTAAAAAAAACTGAAATTTCTCTCGGTCGGGTTGACAACTCTGATCGAGCTAAAATAAAAAAATATATATACCGGCGAACAAAAAATCATCGAGCGCCAGCGTCACGCTGTCGGACCAAACCAATATGACGTCTACGTAGCGTGTCAGAAGTTGATTTCTGAAAATACTAAGGTTGATTTTTTAAATTATCTTAAAAATGAGTTTTTTTTTTTAAATTTTAATCCAGAGAGAAAGGAGAAAAAAAACATTATACAATAAAACAAAAATTATTGAGGCATTATTAATATATACTTTAATATAATTGCACATTCGAAAGTTCATAAAAAAGTTGTGGACTTAAATATATTTCAGGCTGGGACCAGAAACTTGCTAGTTTGAATTCTTAAGAGAAAAAATTCAAATCTGTATTTAAAGTCAATGTTACTTCCAAAAAAGAAATAGACCTCCCTTAAAATAGAAGTAACCCTTTGGTTCCGTTTTCATTTTATGTGCATGAATCTTGTGAATCCATTATTTTTCAATAATCATTTCTCAGCAAGGACAAAATTATGTGACGCAACTAACATTTTTCAAATCTTAGGCATCGAAAGATTCATTATCTGTCACTTCTTTTGCTTTCATGAAGGGGTATTCTGTCCCTTTCCGCAAACCTACCCAAACTGTGTGGTTGTCGTAACTCACCGTAATTCGTAGTTGTAATTAGTAAAGTCTTTTACAATTGTAAATGAGTCACATGTATGTAAATTTTACGGTATTTGCTTAGTAATATAAAATTGTAAAGTGAGAAAGTGTATTGTATCGTCGTAATGTATAAGTCGTAAGTGAAAAAGTTGACCACAAAATTAACTATTTAGTGATTTTAAAAGTTTTAATAATGCAAATAAATATTAAAAAAAGTTAAATATTAATTTTTTTTAATATTAATTTAAAAAAATATTATAAATTTGTATGACCACAAAATTAACTGTAACTGGGCTGTAAGTGAGTGGTAACTGGGTTGCAAGTGAGTGTTAGTTGGGTTACGTAAGTCTTTTACGAATTACGGTCCAAACAAACGCCGTAATTGTAACTGGGTAGTAAGTCATTTACGAATTACGGAGTTTTACGCGAAACAAATGGCCCCTAAAGGAAATTGTCATTCAATTCAAATAAGAAAAATATGGTACTACTGTAAAACTGAGAAATGTGAAACTCAGAAAGGACTTTTTAATGATTTCAGAAATACATGAAAATGAATAAAAAAATTTATTTATAGAAAAATTTTGAGTTATCATACAGTTACCATTTGCACAGTGATCACTTATTATGAATATAATAACCACCTATCATGCATGTGATTGGTGGTCGGTGAGACAATGAGATATTTATATATTTCATAGCAAGTACGACTTTTTATTTCACATTTTCTTTGTTTAAATAACTCATGTCTGTTCTATGAAATTCTTTTATAGATTAAAATCATCTTATATATACTTGATAAAAGTTGGTTGCAATATTTGATTTCTAAAAGATCTATCAAGCATTGAACGATGATATTTCTTTATCACAAATCACAAGTCCATCCAGCTCTCCTAAGCAACACCCGTTGTCTTTGCACGCGTCACAGACCGTCTCGAAGTAGCATTCTTAATACAACTCTTGTCCTTTAAGCATGGCATTAACGTTAATCTGCCAGGAAATGACAAAGAAAACAAAGCATGTACCAAAAGCTAAGATTAACATTAGAAAATTGCAAAGCCAATCATGCTTGGTTTCTAGTCCCTCACAAAATAAAGGATCTTAGGTAGTTAACAAAGAGTCATTATACTCTTATAAGTCTAAACTAAGGATTCTTTGACTCATTACTTAAATCACTTAAACCATCATTAATCTAATTACTAGTTTTGCTTCTCAACTGTCTTGGCTCTGATGTGCTCCTAGCTTTCTGTTTGCATCAGAGGATTCCATTAGTCTTGTCCCCAGAGAATAATTTTTGATGGGATGAGTTGGAGGAGGTCAGGTCAGGGCTGCAGGCCACTGATTCAGTTCTAAAGGAATCATCCAAAAGTTTTTCTCCTCATTTATATATATAAAAAATACTGATATGAGCATTGCACTTGTGAAGTTTACTAGTGATAAGTGAAATTAGAGTGAAAAGGTTGCAACCTTTTCATGCTGGGGGAACCAAAAAAAGCTTGCTATTATAGGTGATTAACTTTAGCTAGGAGTAAAGGGCAACTTGTTCTTGTTGTTTGCTCTTAGAAAGGGGAAAATTGCTTCTTATCTTATAGAATTAGGTCACACATGATCAAAATAAACAATAAAATAAAATAAAATAAAAATCAGCAACCTTTTGAAAAACACCTAGAGGGGGGGTGAATAGGTGTAATTGCTAATCTAAGAAACTCAATGCAAACTAAGTGCGCTAAATGCGGAAGCTAATGCAAATTATGCACAAACTAATACAATACAACAAGTGTAGCCGAATTCCCCTTACGAGGCTCTGGACTAACTCCCCTTGATTCCCCTTGAAATGGGTTGAGGCGCTATGTGAAGCTCTTGTTGGATGAGTACAAGTTAGGCACACACACACAAGCAATCCAAACAATAAGAAATATGTGCACACACAATCAAGCCAAGCAATCAAGGATAAATTACAATATGAAAGATGCAAGGCAACACAAGCAATGTATATAATATGAATGCTATGAAAGTATGATGCTTGTATGAAATGATGCTTTGCACAAATGTAAAGAGAGAGAGTTAGAGAGACAATGGATCAAAACGCAAACACCAAGATTTGTTTCGAGATTCGAGCACCTTGCTCTACATCCCCGCCTACACCACCGTGTAGGATTTTCACTATCTCAACTCCCACCGAGGGAACCTCTACCGAAGAGGATTTCTTACAACTCTAGGAGTACCTAACTCCTCTCTCAATACAACCTCCACCGAGGCCAACAACAACCAACAACAACACCTCTACCAAAGAGGCTCACAACCAATCTCAATTACCTCACACTTGAGGATACAAACCAATCACCCGATCACCTCTACCTAAGAGGGATACAACAAGAATAAGGGTGTACAACTTAGAGGTTACAAACAACAACCTCAAAACTCTCTCTTTCTTTTTCCACAAAAAAAAAACAAGATCCTAATAGTTTAGGATAGAAGATATGGCTCAAGTGTGGAAACTAAGTGTTTTTGGAAACAAGTAACAAAGAAAAACTATTTGGGAAATCTCTTGTATATGATAGAAATAAAAGATCAAATCAAAATCCCAAAACCTAGTTTTCTTTGATTTTCCAAAAACCCAAAAACAAATAAGATGAAATCTTTTTGGCTTAAAACCCTTTCAAAAACTCTTTTAAATACTAGAGAAAGTCTGAAATTTTTAGCTCTAAAAATCTTAGCCAAAACAATGGAGAAATGGGGTATATATAGCCCCTAGGAAAAACTAGCCGTTAGGCTGATGTGGCAGCCTGACAGGCCACCGGTCGACCGGTCCGGTCGACCGCCAACGGTCAAAAATGTGACCGTTGGGCAAAGGCGGTCGACCGGCCCGGTCGACCGAAATAAACCGAGAGCAGAGCTCTCAGACCCGGTCGACCAGCTCGGTCGACCGTCCACTGTGCCTAACAGACGTGCACGTCTGTGCACATCGGTCGACCGGCCCGGTCGACCGGCCCTTGGTGCGGTCGACCGTCACGGTCGACCGACCAGCCTGTCAGCACAGTCCAGGTCAGAAAAATTTGAAAAAATATTTTCTAAAAAATCTTTTATCTCTTTTAAAAATATCATAAAAATTGTTTTATCATTTTATGTTGAAACATAAACATGTGATAAAAATTTCAAGACAATATATCAACATATCAATTCATTTTTGTGTCTTGCAAATTTTATCAAAAAACAAAACCTTGTATTTTGTCAAACTTGTTTTTTTTTTCAAGAACATGAATAGGGATATCAAAATAAGTTTGTTTACCAAGTTTAAAGCATGTATGTATATCTAGAACATATCTAATATACATAGGTATAAGGTAAACTTGTTTTGATCTATTACTCATGAAAACCAAAAACCAAATCATGAAACGTGTATGTTTTGTGCACTTGAGCATATCAACTAAACTAAGCTTTACAAATATGGATCTAAAACACAAACTCTACACTAGATACCTAAGTCTTCTTGACGATCTTCATCTTTCAAGTAGACTCGGTCCAAACTCCGTGATTCTCCAAGTGCAAAGGTATGATCTTTAAGCTTTGGCACCGGAATCATCATGAATAGCTTCTAATCATCTTGTTGAAGCTAATCACCAACCTAATATCCTGTTAATGATCTGAAACTTAGAAACACAAGAATATTAGTAAACATAACTACATGAGTGTTGATCATCATCAAAACTAGAGTGGAAGGCCATTGGGCCAACAATCTCCCCCTTTTTGATGATGACAAAACTCATGGAGTTATATATGCATGGATTAAAGATAAGCTTCAAGGAAGCTCCCCCTTAACTCATGCATAGGGATAAACAATAAATATATGCAATGAATGTTAAACATGAAACATGCATATGCATAAACAATAAATGGTTTTAGATATCAAATGGAATATTCAAAACAAGATAAGCTCTAGATACCAATTACAAAGCAAACTCTATAAATCAATTAAACTTAATATTCTTGAGATTCTTGAGATTAAAACATAATATATGCATAAACATAAGCATGCATATAAAACATAAGTATGCATATAAAAAACATGTACCAATCATGCATAGAAGTAATTTGAGTTTTATGTATGCATGTTAAACTCTCAAATAATTCTCCCCCTTTTTGTCAATCATCAATAAAGGGGTAAACAATCAAAACCATAGATAAAATGAGGGGTAAAAATCTTTCTCCCCCTTTTTGTCAATCAAAACAATGCAAACAATGTTCTCCCCCTTTTTGTCTAAAACAAAAAACAAAATCAATAAGGGGTGACTACAAACATGATAACAATTAAAAATATGTCAATGAAGCATCTTGATACCAATAAACAAAGATCAATAAATGTTATATGCTATATACATTCATGAAGAGGAAGACGCTAAGTTAGCTTCCCTACACATATGCATCACATGAAGAAGGGATGACAAGCCCCAATTCACATAACACATATTATGTAATGCATAAGAGGAGATGTGAAGCTCCCCCTACACACGTATATCATATAAAGAAGAGTTGTCAAGCTCCTCAATTTATAATATACTCAACATGAATCTATATGTAAGAGAGATGTTAAGCTCTCCTTGCATATAGGAAATACAAATCAAAACTTTGAATATTTTCTTTAAACAAATTTTGAAAATACCAATTGTAATTAAACATAACAAATTACCAATTGTAAAACAACATAACAAATTTTGAATGTCTAAACACAAATTCTGATACCAATTGTAAGAATATATTTCATTTTGAAAATATATAAACAAATTTGATGTTGATATCATATGTTCAAAATAACAACTTTTAATCATAAAGAGTGGGAGTACAAATACCAATTGAAATACAAAATCAAATTTTCTCCCCCTTTATGAAAAACAAACTAAAGACATGCATAGTCTTGATAACAATTTAAAAGTAATCAATTTAAACAAAATTGAAACTCAAGCACTAGCATAAACACAAACATATATATGTATGAAAGATAGATACCAATAGAAATTGATATACTTGAAATTTAAAGCATACATACATACAAAACATATATGAGTATACAGAAGATCAAAATGATACCAATTGAAAGAGTTCAATGATACCAATTGACATAACAATAAGTTCAAGTGTATACATCATATTATCTACCACCCAATCATAATTCAAGTTTTAAAGATTTTCAATTTAGGGCATACATGAACATGATCTCCCATCCTACCGCCCTTAGATAGTAGGGGTTTTCAAAGATAGATTTGAAAATGTAGTTTTATTTGAAAATCTCTACCAAAGTGAAGAACATCGCAACTAGTTAAATGGAAAAACTTGTTAACTAGTACGAAATCCTTCAAGCAAGGAATAAAACAAAATGTTTTTCATAAACATGAAATTCACATCATATCAAACACTCAAGTTCAATTAGGCATAAATAAGACTCATGAAAACAAAACATGAGCAAGCAATAGATGTGAGTGTACAAATAAAATATGAAGATCATAAATATGAAAATTAGGCAATAAGCTCAATTATTCTTTAAAACACGAAAATTATCAAAACTATCTAATCTTCAAGGCATATGTATGTCTAATACAAGCTAAAATATACATACATATTCAAAACTCAACGAGTCCACAAAATGTATATTCATGAAGGCACGTGGCTCAAAAAGATGTATATGTATAAGATTAGTTTGAACTAGATAGACATATACATGAAGTTAAACATAAATACATGAAACATGAAAATCTACATCTTTACTAAAAGCAATTTTCATTTCAAGGTATATGTATGTCTTGTCCAACATGAAGTATACATACATATCCCTAAACACAATTGAGTCTATAAATAGATTTGCATGAAAGGCAAATGACTCAAGGGGTATACATGTATATCTTAAAGTTTGGCAATACGAACATATACATGAAGTGAAACACACAATCATAAAACAAATCCAAAAATGGAATACAAGTTTGAAATGTATGAATCATCAAAACTAGACTATACTAGCACATCTAATGGGTTCAAATAAGCAATCAATCTCAACATATATAGATTTATTTGTAGCCCACTCTATGTACAAGTATATAACTAGTCTTAATGAAAACAAACATCTAAACATATATTCAAAACATGAAGCATCGAAACAAATATAAAAGTCATCATGATAAAACTAAAACATGATTACTATGTAAATTCACATGTATTAGATTCATGATGTACATTATAGCTTAAACAAAAGTGAGAACACTAAATATGGGTTCATATAAGCATATGTGTCTCAAATACTATACATGTATGTCAAGGATCTAATAAACATGGAATGAACATACTAATCCATAGACATCAAAAACATGCTATAAACATTAAAACATGGAAAGCATGTAAACAATAAATGGGAGTAAAGGATTGTTACCAAAACCGAAGAAGCAACTCTCCTTGTCTCCAAAACATGGTGGTCATCTCCACCAAATCTTCCCTTGAAAGTGATGCATCCATATGATTTCCTTTAAGTCCGGAACGCATCCACTCCAAGGTGTCATCACTCTCACGTCATGTGAGAGCCCACACCTACATCAAAAATAATAGGAGGGGTGGTCTTTGGTACCCATACTCTTTTGGGTCCATGGGGGTTAGTCTCATTTCTAACCCAAACAAAATTCTTTGCTAAATTTGGAGTATGTAATCTATCATAGCAAAATCTAGCAAGATGACCCTTACGGTCACAATGTGTACAAGTGTACACATGAGCATACATGTGTTGATGGTGTCCGTGAGGAGCATGTGTATGCCGTGTAGGGTGTGCATGCATAAAGGATGGAACTTGTTTCTTTCGAACCAAGGTTTTCAACCGTGAGTGGTTCATGGCACATTGGCTCATAGTGGAGCCCAAACAATCTACCTTCTTCTTTAACATGCAAATATCATCATTAATCTTAGAAGAAGAGGTACATGCATTAGGTAGACTAGATGAAGAGGCTACACTAGCATGGCAAACATGTGCATCCATTTTATTTTGCAAAATAATATTTTTCTTTAAACACACATCTAAATCATTTGAAATAGAAATAATTTTATTTTTCAAATCAACATTCTCTTTTAAAACAAAATCAATTTTGAAGACAAGTTTTCATTTTTCTTCAAAAGAACATGGCAATCATTTTTATTTTTCAAAAACTCATTTTCTTTAAGTGCAAGACCAAGTTGAGATTTTAATGAATCCCTTTCATTAGCAATCTCCTCTTTCTCTTGCAAAACAACATCAAATCTAGATTGTAAACACTTATTTTCTTTTTCAATTCCTAGACTTTTCTTTTTCAAAATCTTATATTTTTCTATAAGTTTTTCACAAACAATTGAAAGTTCTTCATTTATAGCATGGACATCAATATGATCATTTGAAGAACTAGAACAATCATCACTATCATAGTGGGGTTCCGAATGTACCTCAAGGGAGTCATTCCCTTGGACCATGAAGCATTGAGAATCGGATTCTCCACTAAATTCCTCCGGTTGATTTGGCACTTGAAGCTTGGAGGTGGTGGTTGTTGTCAATTTGTTCCACACTGCAAAGGCGGAATCAAAGTTAGAAACACATAAGAGATAATCTTTAGGAAGAGTGCTTCTAATGGCCTCTAGGGCTTGTGCATTGCCCCTATATGATTACCATCACCAAGATAACATCTCTTGGTGGCGGCAAGGAAGACATGCAAACCTAGGGTTTTTAGGTACATGGACATCCTATACTTCCAAACATCAATGTTGGAAGGGTCAAAGCTAGGTGGGGTCATGAAGTCCATGGTAAACTATATATGAATGTGCAAACAAACAAATGCAAATGAGATTAGCAAGCAAATGGATCACTCCTAGGATGTTAAGCCTAAGTATCAGGAGCACTAGCTCTGATACCAATTGAAAAACACCTAGAGGGGGGGGTGAATAGGTGTAATTGCTAATCTAAGAAACTCAATGCAAACTAAGTGCGCTAAATGCGGAAGCTAATGCAAATTATGCACAAACTAATACAATACAACAAGTGTAGCCGAATTCCCCTTGCGAGGCTCTGGACTAACTCCCCTTGATTCCCCTTGAAATGGGTTGAGGCGCTATATGAAGCTCTTGTTGGATGAGTACAAGTTAGGCACACACACACAAGCAATCCAAGCAATAAGAAATATGTGCACACACAATCAAGCCAAGCAATTAAGGATAAATTACAATATGAAAGATGCAAGGCAACACAAGCAATGTATATAATATGAATGCTATGAAAGTATGATGCTTGTATGAAATGATGCTTTGCACAAATGTAAAGAGAGAGAGTTAGAGAGACAATGGATCAAAACGCAAACACCAAGATTTGTTTCGAGGTTCGAGCACCTTGCTCTACATCCCCGCCTACACCACCGTGTAGGATTTCCACTATCTCAACTCCCACCGAGGGAACCTCTACCGAAGAGGATTTCTTACAACTCTAGGAGTACCTAACTCCTCTCTCAATACAACCTCCACCGAGGCCAACAACAACCAACAACAACACCTCTACAAAGAGGCTCACAACCAATCTCAATTACCTCACACTTGAGGGATACAAACCAATCACCCGATCACCTCTACCTAAGAGGGATACAACAAGAATAAGGGTGTACAACTTAGAGGTTACAAACAACAACCTCAAAACTCTCTCTTTCTTTTTCCACAAAAAAAAACAAGATCCTAATAGTTTAGGATAGAAGATATGGCTCAAGTGTGGAAACTAAGTGTTTTTGGAAACAAGTAACAAAGAAAAACTATTTGGGAAATCTCTTGTATATGATAGAAATAAAAGATCAAATCAAAATCCCAAAACCTAGTTTTCTTTGATTTTCCAAAAACCCAAAAACAAATAAGATGAAATCTTTTTGGCTTAAAACCCTTTCAAAAACTCTTTTAAATACTAGAGAAAGTCTGGAATTTTTAGCTCTAAAAATCTTAGCCAAAACAATGGAGAAATGGGGTATATATAGCCCCTAGGAAAACTAGCCGTTAGGCTGATGTGGCAGCCTGACAGGCCACCGGTCGACCGGTCCGGTCGACCGCCAACGGTCAAAAATGTGACCGTTGGGCAAAGGCGGTCGACCGGCCCGGTCGACCGAAATAAACCGAGAGCAGAGCTCTCAGACCCGGTCGACTGGCTCGGTCGACCGTCCACTGTGCCTAACAGACGTGCACGTCTGTGCACATCGGTCGACCGGCCCGGTCGACCGGCCCTTGGTGCGGTCGACCGTCACGGTCGACCGACCAGCCTGTCAGCACAGTCCAGGTCAGAAAAATTTGGAAAAATATTTTCTAAAAAATCTTTTATCTCTTTAAAAATACCATAAAAATTGTTTTATCATTTTATGTTGAAACATAAACATGTGATAAAAATTTCAAGACAATATATCAACATATCAATTCATTTTTGTGTCTTGCAAATTTTATCAAAAACAAAACCTTGTATTTTGTCAAACTTGTTTTTTTTTCAAGAACATGAATAGGGATATCAAAATAAGTTTGTTTACCAAGTTTAAAGCATGTATGTATATCTAGAACATATCTAATATACATAGGTATAAGGTAAACTTGTTTTGATCTATTACTCATGAAAACCAAAAACCAAATCATGAAACGTGTGTGTTTTGTGCACTTGAGCATATCAACTAAACTAAGCTTTACAAATATGGATCTAAAATACAAACTCTACACTAGATACCTAAGTCTTCTTGACGATCTTCATCTTTCAAGTAGACTCGGTCCAAACTCCGTGATTCTCCAAGTGGGTATGATCTTTAAGCTTTGGCACCGGAATCATCATGAATAGCTTCTAATCATCTTGTTGAAGCTAATCACCAACCTAATATCCTGTTAATGATCTGAAACTTAGAAACACAAGAATATTAGTAAACATAACTACATGAGTGTTGATCATCATCAAAACTAGAGTGGAAGGCCATTGGGCCAACACCTTTCACAATTCAATCATTGGATCAAGCCTCAATAACAATATGTTCAAGGTATTGAAGTTGCATTACTGTTCGATGCGTTTGATAGAGTTAAAATAAGTAGGAGCCTGGAGTCACGGAAACAGGTGAAAAAAAGAAAAAGAAAAGAACAATACTTAATTATGTCCTATAAGCATATGCATTTTTTTTTCCCTTTTCTTTTACATTTTCATAGAGAACTTCACATGAATACTCGGATTATAAACTAGTTCAAAGACAAAGACAACTATAGAACAATGACCTCTCAGTGGGAAGATAGCAATTGGATGCTTAATACGCACTCAATGCCTTCAACTTTATTAGAACAAGAAAAGGAAAGCAACTTTTAATAACATGCTATGTGAGATAACTACACAGATTAAAAGATATGAGTGAGCCCCCATTCATCACAATATTTCATGAATCATGAATTTATGTTTATATTCTCTTTCTTTCTTTTCTCTTTGAACCCCTCTTGGCATGAAAATTGGAAACCCATGTCATGTTGAAAGTTTGAAAGTTGAGACATCATATCCCTTTCCAAAGGAATCATTCCTTGTGTGGATGCTTCCAAATTAGTGTTCAAATTATTTTTCATAATTTTTTTGTATGTATTGATTCAATCATTGATAGAATTCCCATCATCAAAATTATCAGTGAAGTGATAAGACTCCCTTTGAGCAATCATGTAATGAAAGCCATCCTTTATCTAACTTTTCCTGTGCAAATTTTAAATTCTACGGAAACACTCCGTATGCGAGCATGTATAATATCTAATTCTGGTGTATTGTGTATCTAAAATAATACCCTATTATTTGTTAATATTAGCACAATAATTGATTTGGCCTAAGATTTTAAGATTAAGGCTGCTTTAAATCTTCTTATTTTTAAAGGAAAATTGCATAATCAGACGCTAATCTAAATTTTTGATGTAGTTGAAGAAAATTGTATAAAACAATAGAGAAAATGTTCAAATTATACATAGCACATTAACAAGTCGTATTTTTTTCTTTTAAAAAAAAGGAAAATAAGATCTCTTGAGCTTCGCCTTCGCTCTAAAACTTGAGGACCTAAATTTCAGCCATCTCTACTAATTATGGGAGTACTGGGCCGGGTTAGGGGGTCTCGAACCGGTCCGGCCCATTATCATCCGATCTCAAGCTTGATCTTCCCCTAATTATGGGTCAGGCCTTAAACTTTTCCGGCCCATCAGTATCCTGGGTCAACCATCTCTCTCTCTCTCTTCTCTCTCTCTCTCTCTTCCAGCAAGAAGAAGAAGAAGAAGAAGAGATGCAACTTCTGTGTTCAGGTGCTTGCAGCAACAATACCCATTATGCCTTCATAAAGGTATGAAACTTACAGAAAATCCCTCCTCCCACTGCACGAGTCATTAATGGTGCTAACTTCCCTTTACATTACTAATCTGAACCAGGGTGCAAAGAAGAAGGAAGAAGACCCAACTCCTCAGCAACAGAAACAATCTGTCCATTTCTCAGCCTTTCCTCTCAATCTCAATCTCATAGTTGCAGCAGCTGTTCTCACATTATCCTCCCAAAACCTTGCCAATCCTCCAGGTAAAAGCTTATCCCCACATTTCACACCAAATTACCATCATACCCCTGTTACCATTATAGGGAGAAATTTGTAATGCAAATCATGCAACACAACCCACAGGATAAATTTCTGGATTGCATCACACAATTGTAACTGCCCAGTTTCTCATTCTCATGATTGTAAGATCAAGAGCAACATTTCTGTGTGGCAAACTACACAGTCATGAAATTATATTTCATTTCACATAAAACTTACAGCAAACCATACTGAAACTGTTACAAAAAACCTTAGCAACTTGAGCTTTTTTCAACTGTTAGTTCCAACAATCTGAGATCCGACACAGAATCTGCACAACCCCAAATCTAACAGCAAAGGGTATGATTACATAATTACAACACCCTGTAGAATGATCATACTGACATCAAAGGATACATTTTTCCTCAAGTTGAAGTCTTGAAATTGATTCTTGGTTTGCAGTATCCATTGGGGAACCTGTTGTGTCCAAAGGGGCAGCACTCTTTCAGAAGGCTTGTATCGGTTGTCATGACATGGGAGGAAACATACTGCAGCCAGTTAAGTCTATCTCAACTCCATTCCCAAGTTCCCTGCTTTAAGTTTTCTCATTCTCTATTATATTTCTTCCTCATTAACCGATCTACCTCACTACACAGGGTGCTACTCTCTTCACCAATGACCTACAAAGGTACAATCACCCTCTTCTGCACCTTTGAAACCAAATCAAAACCACAGGGTAAAGGATTCTGGTTCGTGCAGGAACGGTGTCGTCACAGAGGAGGATATATACAACATCACATATTATGGAAAGGGTAGAATGCCGGTAAGTATCTCTTCAACCAATTCACTATTTACAATTGAAGCGTGAACCTTGACCGGCACGGGCCATATCAACAAGCTGAAAAACTGCAGTATTTATTCTTTTTCATTTTCCTGTGTGATTCAGGGCTTTGGAGAGAAATGTACTCCAAGGGGTCAGTGCACATTTGGACCAAGGTTACAGGAGGATGAGATCAAGCTGTTGGCCGAGTTTGTAAAATTACAAGCTGACAAAGGGTGGCCCAATGTCGAAAGTTATGGAGATTGACTCCTGCACAAGAAAAAACACGCACGATGCAGCTCTTATTAGGAGTGAGGTAAATGGACATAATCTGAACTAGTCTTGGGTGTGTGTTAATTGTTTCATGTATTAATAGTAGAGATGTACATTGTTATGATGCGTGTATCTGATAACTGTGTCATTAATCAGTATCTCAGAAAATAAAGTTGCGCACAAGTCATGTTGCAAGAATGTGATAAATGGATAACATGTTTACCTATCAGCATAAAATTCGTCACCAAGTTAAGGAGACCACTAAGAAAGAGAAAATAAAGGGACAAATTTATATAAGTTACCATGACAAGAATATTTGGCATCAACTTATAAACAGCCAGTGCCTGATTAATAGCAAGAAATGATGTTATCAATATGCAAGCACTTTGGCAAGTAATCAGTAAACATTTAATCTGGATTTTGTGGGTGTGTGCATGTATGAGTTACGGGCCACTGAAAGATCATGTATAATCATTGAAAGGTACATATCAGGTCTTATAACTAAAGAAATCCGCGTCATTATGACCTAGAGATGAACATGGGTGAAACCATTCCATACAAATCAAAAGCACGAAGGAAAGGAAAAGTTCAAAATGTTGATGTTTATTTTAAAGACATTTGGTGTAGAAGAGTGGTGTAATTGTAAATGACAAACATGCACATGAAATATGAATGAGATTATGAGAAAGTTACAATTAGCTGAGTGTTGGCTGGCCTGTTCGGATTCAGTAAGACTCAACTCCATATCTTCCTTAGAGGCAGTCCAGTTTCAAACGCTTCAAGAACACCGAGTTTTGCTTTTTTCAGAAGGTCATGGGGGTGAGCAGAAGGTACTCCAGGTGGCCATCCTATCTCCATTCTTATGCTCTCACATGGGCTGTCCAATGACTGTATGTGGTTTTCACTCCCCTTGAGATTGCAAAAGCTCAACTTAATTCTCCTTTCTTGTCTGCAATATCCTCAGCTCTCTCCTTGAGGACCCTTTATGCCTCGAGCCGTAGTCTCTTGGAAGGAGGCAGAGGCTTGCATCTTGTGCTGTTCTTCTTCCTCTTTATCATTGGTTTCAGAGCTGCTTAATCCAATAATCCCAAAACCTGAAATCAGTAATGCATTGGAAAACTAAAAAAAACATTTGAGCAAATTAATGCAGTGCAAACATCAGGGTAGTTTTTTTGGCAGTAATACAGCAAAGCAAACATATGAAATTCAGATATCAATATATTTGGCTAGAATACCAACAGAACAAAAGCATGGAAATTGAAGGACAAACTTAAAATGGAGAAGGTTGTAACAGTAATATCCAGGTCTAAATCTGTCATCAGTGACTGGTCACTGGCTACCTCATCAAACTAAAATTTTCAGGTGGTGACCCCCACAAGATAAAGCGGCCAGAAGTTCATCATATTAGATAGTTGCTTCTGAAATGGCAATACATAATCTGCCCATGGATGGTCAATTAATAGAAGGATATTAGCCATTTGCAGGAAGGGATAAAATTTGACAAGCCAACTGTAGTTGACTGCTGAGACGCTATCAGCAACCAACGAGATCAAACATGATTCGTCCCATAACATTTGAATCAGTAGCGAAGAAAGTCTAATAAGCAGCTGGCGAAACTTTCCTTTAAGAGATTTGTAATCTGGGAATGCTTGTCAAATATATGAAGAATATACGATTGCCCCATGGGAACCAAATAATTTATAACAAGACATGTCCAACAAATGGAGCAGCGGTTGCAAAAGTTTTATGACATCTCAGACTAGCATTTCAATGTAGAGTCCTGAGACTGGCACATCTCAATCACTGTGACTAGTTCCAAATAATTGAAAGCTTTGGGACTAATATAAATGTTCATCTCAGAAACATATACCGAAGCATCCCGAACTCTTGATGCAAACTACCATGCTACACCTATTAAAAAAACTTGGAAAAGAACCTGGAAGAGAGAAGTTATCAAGACAGAAAGGGTAAAAGGCCAGCTGACTTTTGAAGATAGGATGATATGTAACTAGACCTATGGATATTGGATAACTGAAAGAATGTGAGATAACCAATAAAAACAGTGAAGCAGAAGGCAGAGAAATATAAGTTTAATTTATGCATACAACGGAGGGAACTGAAATTACAATATATCCCATTCTGCCTCCTTGCATACAGACCCTGCATGAAGAAGAACATGGGAATAAGATGGTACAGCCGGGAACATCAGACTGATGAAAAGTAAATTCACAACAAAATTTAATTAAAAAACCATGTCTGGCAGAAAAATTGAAGTGCATAAGAATAAATCTGTAAGAATGTAGGAAGAGAAGTGTTAGGATTATGCGACGTGAATACGTCGTGAATGTTGATTAATGTCAGATTTGGTAGTTTCTTTTTCTGCATCTGTTTTGAGCCCGAGTTGAATTTAAGTTTCTTTTATTCTGATTGAAGGTGTTTTGAGTCTGAGTTAGATTTAAGTTTCCTTTATTCTAATTGAAGCAACTTGTTTAAGATTAGGAGAGTTTTATGGTTTATAAATAACACTTAGGTGTGACTTCAATGTATTTCCAAGAGAATCCCATTAATTTGTAATTCCTAAGGGTGTAATTCTGAAATAACACCTAGAGGGGGGGTGAATAGGTGTTGGCTAATCTTATGGTCACTTAATGCCAAATGATGCGGAATTAAATCTATTATGACCAAATTAAACTTCTTTTAATTAAACACTTATGTATAACACAAGAGTGTTGCCGAATTCCCTTTGCAGGGCTCTGGACAAGCTCCTCTAGATTCCCCTTGAATGGGTTGAGGTGCCGCGTTGGCTCTCTTGGTTGAATACTAGTGTTAACAACAATCCCAATCAAGTATAGCAATTATGAGCACAGGGAATATATCAAGCATGTAAATGTAAAGACAATGAAAGTAATGCAAGATATAAATGAGACAAAGAGAGAGAGAGAGATAGAGTAAGCAATCGCAAACACAAAGGGTTTGTTTCGAGGTTCGAGCACACTTGCTCTACATCCCCGCCTTCGACACACGAAGGTTTCCACTATGCAAGATCCCAATGGATCTCTCCTCGGTGCCGCAACACCTACAATCCCTCGGACTCCCAAGTCCCGTACACACGCAAGCTCCACAAGCTCGCCGAGGCCGCACCTCAAACCACCAAGAGTTCACAACCGAACTCTAACCACCAACGAGCACACTTGCCCGTCTCCTCAAAGAACAAAGAAAGATCTTTGTTGATCACAACACTTTGATCACCTTACAAAAGCTCTCACTACAACTCTCCTATAGGATAGATATAACTATGGATGCTCAAATGTAGTGTGAGAAAGGTAAGGAAAGAACAATGGTGAAAAACTCAAAGATCACTTTTACACTCTCTTAATAAAAACTCCCTTTTAGATGGGAAGTATTTGCTCTCTATTTTGTGGAGAAAACTTCTGAAATGACTTAGAAAAACTGGCTCAAGAAGTCCTCAAAATCTTGGCTTCAAACAATGACAAAACCCCCTTTTATAGAGGTCAGAAAAATATGACCGTTGGGGTCTGTCAGAGCTACCGGTCGACCGGCCGGTCGACCGCCAACGGTCGAAAATCCGACCGTTGGAGCCTCCGGTCGACCGCCCGGTCGACCCAGAAATCCAGAGAGCAGAACTCTCTGCAGCGGTCGACCGTCCGATCGACCGGACCACTGTGCTGACAACGTGCACAAGGCTGTGCACGTCAGTCGACCGGACGGTCGACCCGACCTAGCTGCGGTCGACCGCCCGGTCGACCGATTTGGTCTGTCAGCCAATTCCTGGTCTGAAAAACTGGGATTTTTAAGGAGTCTATTAACTTAATATAAATCCCATAAATCCTCAAATAAATCTACAAAAATAGTTTCAATGTTATACAATGATATACAAACATGCTTGCACAAAATCAAGGCATGTTATAGTAGATTTGAACTATTTTTGTAACTTGAAAATATTGGCTCAAAATAAAAACTGTTTTTCCAGAACATGTTTTTTCAAAACTAGTTTTTCCAAATCTTCATCAAATACAAAAATAAGATATTTGAGTTCATTCTAAAGCATAGTGTGTATGGATATGATCCACTACACAATCATAATGATATATCTATGTTTTTGACATTTAGCATAAAACATGGTTTTGGTTAAAGATATGTATGATAGAAATACCAAAAACCAAAGTATATATATTTTGTCACAAAGAAAATCTTTTACTAAATAAAAATTCTTTTCTAAACATAAAAATATTTTATGAAAGCAATTCTATCAAGAGTTCTATCAAGAGTGTGTGTGTGATATAGACTTGAGCAATCCACCAACTATCTATCCTTTACATTTTAACTAAAACAAAACAAAATCTTATACCTAAACACAAGTCTTCATCTTCTTGAAGTCTTCACTTGAAGGCTTCTCATCTTCTTGACTTGGTCCAAATGCAATCCACCGAGCTCATCTCTAGATGTGTTCTTGATGCATAGGCTCGTGAATCAACCGGTGCTAGCTTCCAACTTGTCTTTAAATCCTTTGTTGAAGCTCCACACCTACTAAGATCTTGATAATGAATCTGTCACTAATTAAACACAAGATCATTAGTAATCATAACTTCATGAGTTGATTATCATCAAAACTAGAGTGATAGGCCTTTGGGCCAACAATCTCCCCCTTTTTGATGATGACAAAACTCATGGAGTTATATATGCATGGATTAAAGTAAAACTTCAAAGAAGCTCCCCTTAACTCATGCATCACATTCAATAATAGATATGGTAATAAAAGCACATGAATATGTATGCAATGTATGGCATGTATGTAAATATAACATCATAAATCTTATCTCCATACATTATAAATCTTATCTCCATACATAAAACACATATGCATCAACACAAATCTTACTCCCCCTTAAGCAAGGAAGACATGCATATAAAATCTATAAATAATTCTCCCCCTTTTTGTCAATCATCAACAAAGGGTTCAAAGTAAAATACATCAAACAAATCTTCTCCCCCTTTTTGTCAAAAACAAAGTCATCAAAGAGGAGTGCAATTAAATCAATAAGAGGTTATATGTGATATACATTCATGAAGAGGAAGACGCTAAGTTAGCTTCCCTACGCATATGCATTACATGAAGAAGGGATGATAAGCCTCAATTCACATAACACATATTATGTAATGCATAAGAGGAGACGTGAAGCTCCCCCTACACACGTGTACCATATAAAGAAGAGATGTTAAGCTCCTCAATACACAATACACTCAACATGAATCTATATGTATAAGAGATGTTAAGCTCTCCTTGCATATAGGCAATACGAAAAATTTTTTGAATTTTTTCTTATAACATAAATTTTGAATTTTGATATCAAAGTTGAAAATGATCAATTGTAAAGTAATGATCAACCATATAGATACCAATTTGAAAAACTAATGCATAAGCTTTTAAAAATAAGATTTGAATTTAGCTTAGCATTAACAATCTTTGTGCTTTAAAAGTGTAAATCAATTTTAGCTTAAGCACACAACAAATCATATATATGTATGAAGGAATTATATCAATGGAAAGTGATACATACATATATATAGGAAAGCAAATATGAGTATATACAACAAGAATCATATTGATACCAAATGAAAATATCCAATGATACCAATTGAAAAATTAAGCTTAAGTGTATACATCATATAATCTACCATATGAAGAATTCGAACTAGTTAAATGAAAATGTTTAACAACTAGCACGGAATCCTTCAAACAAGGAATAAATAATAAATGTTTTTCATGAAACACAAGTAAATCACATGGCACTAAAAACACTCTAGTATCCATAAAGTTCATATTCAAAAAGAAGTGAGTGTACTAGTTTTATGTGTAAACATGGCATCATGAAAATGGCAATAAAGCTCAATATTCCTTTAAATAAATTTTGAAAACATGAAAATCATCACAAAAATTCCTTTTTTTTTAAATAAAAATAATATTTCAAGATATATGTATGTTTTGACAATACGTAAGTATACACACATATCTCTAAAACACAATTAAGTCCTTATAAATAGATTTGCATGAAGGGCAAATGACTCAAGAGGTATTCATGTATATCTTAATGTTTTGGCAAAAATAAACATATGCATGAAATGAAAGCACATGATCATAGCATAAATCCAAAATGAGAATACAAGTTCAAAGATGTAATGATCATCAAAACTAGCCTATACTAGCACACCTAGTGGGCACAAATAAGCATTCAAACTCAATCATATATAGATTTATTTGTGATCCATAATGTGTACAAGTATAAATCGTAGTGTTGGCAAAAGTTAACATTTAAACTAATATTCAATTCAATGAAGCATCAAATCTTGAGAATACAAAATAATTTATCCAAATTTTTGTAAAGTAGGATCATGTGTAAATCTCAAAAGCTCTTTGAAGAATAAATAACTAGTATAGATTATTTTTGAAAAACTAGTTAAAGATCCTTCAAATATATAAAGACATATGAATAATACTAAATACATAAAGTTCAAGCACTCATAGTCCATAAAGCTCAAAATTATCTATTTTCTTAAAGGTGAGTGTTCAAAGGTTATGTAAATAGTATCTTCATGAAAATAGTCATTGAAGCTCAAAAAGGTCATATATCAAATTTTTAACAACAATATATCAACACAAAATCATTTTTCATAACAACTACAATCTTTATGGTATATGTATGAATTATACAAATCTAACAATATGCATACATATCCCAAAAATAAAAGAGTCTATTAAAGATATTTGCATGGAAGCAAGAGACTCACGGGTATACATGTATATTTAATAGATTTGAATTAAACATGCATATACATGAAGTAAATCACTAAAATAGGCAAAACATGTATAAAAGTGAATAATCAAAACTAGATTATACATATGCATAAAGTGGATACAAATGAGCATGAAGTTCAATCATATATGAATCATTAGTAATTCACTATTTGTATATGTATAAATGCAAGTTTGACACATTCTACAACTAAGCATGTAAATACCACATGAAGCACATAAAATCTTAAAACATGAACATGCTATGAATATGATAAAAGTATAAAGCATGTACATAAATAAGATGGAAGTTTAGAGATTGTTACCAACTCCAAAGCTCCAAGCATGGTGGTCTTTCCCACCAAAATTTCCTTGATAGCAATGCATCCAAATGTTTGTCCATCATGTCCATTGCATATGCTATCAAGGCACCGATCCTCTCACGTTTTGTGAGAGCCCTCACCTACATCGAAATCAAAGGGTGGGGTTTTGGTACCCATACTTTCTTGGGTCCTTTGGGGTTAGTCTTGTAAGGAACCCAAAATCTTTTATAATTAGCAAAATTTAAAGAATTAATATTGTCATAACAAAACTTTGCTAAATGGCCTTTGCGGCCACAATGTGTACATACGTACATCTTAGTATGCTTATGTGTAGGAGTGTGATCATGTTGTGCAACATAAGCAAATGTATGGTTATGATGTGCATGAATGTGTGGAGTTTGTTTCTTTGAAAACATTGACTCCAACCTAGAATGATTAAAAGCACAAGAGTTCAAAGTTGAACTCAAACCATCCATTTTATTTTTCAAATTCTTAATCTCATTAGTTATGGCATGTAAAGCATGGTGAGATAAAGAATCATTTTTTTTTTTTTGAAAACATTATCCTTTTCTTTTTTAACAAATTTTATTTTTAAAGATTTATTTTTCTTGTAAAATACTTTCTTTTTGTTGTTCCACCATAGCAATATCATTTTTCAAAATATTGTTCCCTTCACAAAGATCATTCAATTTTGAAAGCAAGGAAACATTTTCATTTTTCAAATCTTTATTTTCCTTTTCTAAACATGCAAGTTTATTTCTAAAAGAATCATTTTCTACATGCATGCAATCAAATTTCTTTTTCAAATTTTTGTTATCTTCTTCTAAACATGCAATGCTAGATTTAAATGAATCTTGTTCTATATGCATGCAAGCAATGTTCTTTTTCAAATTTTTATTTTCTTTTTTAATCATGTCATATTTTTCAAGCAATAGATGACAAAAAGTAGATAGCTCATCATATGACATGTCCTCATCATCAGAATCGGAGTTTACCTCAAGGGGTTATCCCCTTGGACCATGTAGCACTTGTTGGAGGTATCGCTTCCAACATCCGAGTCACTCCTCGCATAGTATAGATCTTTTTCGCCGAGGGAGGTGATAATGTTTCATACTACAAAAGCCGATTCAACATTAGAAACCCTAGATAAATAATCATCATTTAGGGTTGACTTGATAGCATGAAGGGCTTTTGCATTAGCCTCAAAATTCTTACCATCTAAAGAATATGCATTATTAGTGGTGGCAAGATAGACATGAAATCCTAAGGCTTTGAGGTACAAAGACATCTTAACCTTCCAAATTTGAATGTTAAGGATGTCAAAGGTGGGTGGTGACATGAAGTCCATGGTGTGTGTACAAAGATTAGCCTAAAAATGAGGATCTCTAACTCTAGGTTGTGAGACCCAAATCAGAGTACCAAGCTCTGATACCAATTGAAATAACACCTAGAGGGGGGGTGAATAGGTGTTGGCTAATCTTATGGTCACTTAATGCCAAATGATGCGGAATTAAATCTATTATGACCAAATTAAACTTCTTTTAATTAAACACTTATGTATAACACAAGAGTGTTGCCGAATTCCCTTTGCAGGGCTCTGGACAAGCTCCTCTAGATTCTCCTTGAATGGGTTGAGGTGCCGCGTTGGCTCTCTTGGTTGAATACTAGTGTTAACAACAATCCCAATCAAGTATAGCAATTATGAGCACAAGGGAATATATCAAGCATGTAAATGTAAAGACAATGAAAGTAATGCAAGATATAAATGAGACAAGAGAGAGAGAGAGAGAGAGAGAGAGAGATAGAGTAAGCAATTGCAAACACAAAGGGTTTGTTTCGAGGTTCGAGCACACTTGCTCTACATCCCCGCCTTCGACACACGAAGGTTTTCCACTATGCAAGATCCCAATGGATCTCTCCTCGGTGCCGCAACACCTACACTCCCTCGGACTCCCAAGTCCCGTACACACGCAAGCTCCACAAGCTCGCCGAGGCCGCACCTCAAACCACCAAGAGTTCACAACCGAACTCTAACCACCAACGAGCACACTTGCCCGTCTCCTCAAAGAACAAAGAAAGATCTTTGGTGATCACAACACTTTGATCACCTTATAAAAGCTCTCACTACAACTCTCCTATAGGATAGATATAATTATGGATGCTCAAATGTAGTGTGAGAAAGGCAAGGAAAGAACAATGGTGAAAAACTCAAAAGATCACTTTTACACTCTCTTAATAAAAACTCCCTTTTAGATGGGAAGTATTTGCTCTCTATTTTGTGGAGAAAACTTCTGAAATGACTTAGAAAAATTGGCTCAAGAAGTCATCAAAATCTTGGCTTCAAACAATGACAAAACCCCCTTTTATAGAGGTCAGAAAAATATGACCGTTGGGGTCTGTCAGAGCTACCGGTCGACCGGCCGGTCGACCGCCAACGGTCGAAAATCTGACCGTTGGAGCCTCCGGTCGACCGCCCGGTCGACCCAGAAATCCAGAGAGCAGAACTCTCTGCAGCGGTCGACCGTCCGGTCGACCGGACCACTGTGCTGACAACGTGCACAAGGCTGTGCACGTCAGTCGACCGGACGGTCGACCCGACCTAGCTGCGGTCGACCGCCCGGTCGACCGATTTGGTCTGTCAGCCAATTCCTGGTCTGAAAAACTGGGATTTTTAAGGAGTCTATTAACTTAATATAAATCCCATAAATCCTCAAATAAATCTACAAAAATAGTTTCAATGTTATACAATGATATACAAACATGCTTGCACAAAATCAAGGCATGTTATAATAGATTTGAACTATTTTTGTAACTTGGAAATATTGGCTCAAAAATAAAAACTGTTTTTCCAGAACATGTTTTTTCAAAACTAGTTTTTCCCAATCTTCATCAAATACAAAAACAAGATATTTGAGTTCATTCTAAAGCATAGTGTGTATGGATATGATCCACTACACAATCATAATGATATATCTATGTTTTTGACATTTAGCATAAAACATGGTTTTGGTTAAAGATATGTATGATAGAAATACCAAAAACCAAAGTATATATATTTTGTCACAAAGAAAATCTTTTACTAAATAAAAATTCTTTTCTAAACATAAAAATATTTTATGAAAGCAATTCTATCAAGAGTTCTATCAAGAGTGTGTGTGTGATATAGACTTGAGCAATCCACCAACTATCTATCATTTACATTTTAACTAAAACAAAATAAAATCTTATACCTAGACACAAGTCTTCATCTTCTTGAAGTCTTCACTTGAAGGCTTCTCATCTTCTTGACTTGGTCCAAATGCAATCCACCGAGCTCATCTCTAGATGTGTTCTTGATGCATAGGCTCGTGAATCAACCGGTGCTCATGGTTCAAAGACTCGGCCGAGTCGGAGACGAGTCGGCCGAGTCGTATCCGTCTCGGCCCGCTCCGAGACGAGTCCGAGTCACGAGTCGGTCGACTCAACTCAGAGGAGGCCGACTCGGCCGAGAATCGGAGTTGACGGTCGACTCGGCATTATGATGATGATTTTGTACCTCATCGCAATTCAATGTGGAAATAACTACATTAGTATGTATTTATGAATGTAGTTTGTGTAATTTATTATATTGTGCGTGTAATTTATTATATTGTGCATGTATTTTGATATGCTTCTACCGGCGACGCGTGTATTATACTTTCGCTTTATGTTTAGCATGCTATGTGATATATTTTGGACACGTGATACATGAATGTGGATGTCTACATTTTTTTAAGATTTGTCGTGATTTTTCAGAATTTTTTGAGCTTTCTCTGTAGCGTTTTGTGCGTATCGCCCGATACCGATCCGAGTCGCCGAGACCGATCCGTCTCAGTGCCCGCCGAGTCGGCGGCCGAGACCGCGACTGTGAACCATGCCGGTGCTAGCTTCCAACTTGTCTTTAAATCCTTTGTTGAAGCTCCACACCTACTAAGATCTTGATAATGAATCTGTCACTAATTAAACACAAGATCATTAGTAATCATAACTTCATGAGTTGATCATCATCAAAACTAGAGTGATAGGCCTTTGGGCTAACAAATTCATCTAGGTGAGAAATTCGTGAGAGAAACTTAGCCACAAGAGTTTGCTATTCTTGGCGGCTATCAAGGGCTTGTAACTTCTCAGCGTGAGGTGTAAGTAATTCTTATTGTACTCCCCAAAATTTTAAAAATATTTCTCCCCCTTCTCCTATGGATGTACACAAGATCTATTTGATCGGTGAAACCACGTTATATAGTGTGTTGGTTTTCTATCTACTTTGAAATATCTTCTTCTCATCTTCAAGTTGCCTTAGTAAATCCTATGGTTCGTATCCGCTGCGCCGCCCCAGTCGGTCCGATCGTGGGGGATTCCTCCCCTAAAATACATCAATTGGTATCAGAGCATATAGATTATTTCCCAACAATTGATATTAGAGTAAGGTCAACGTGAAGATGTCTGCGATCAAGTTCGATATTCAGAAGTTCGATGGCGTCATCAATTTCAACAGATGGCAGATTAGGATGAACGTCATTCTTACTCACAACGGGTTGAAGAAAGCACTACTCGGGAGGGAGAAAAGGCCTCAAGACATGAAGGAAGAAACTTAGAAGGAGTTGGATTAGAAAGCCTTGACAGCTATTCAGTTTTATTTGACGGACGAAGTGTTGGATGAGTTTTCTACGGAGAAAACAACGTCCTCGCTATGGGAGCGACTTCAGGACCACTATCTGAAGAAGTCGTTTGTGAATTGGTTGATTCTGAAGCAACGTCTCTTTCTTCTCCGCATACATAAAGGTACACCTATCAAGTCTCACATTGTAGAATTTTCTTTTATTATCAATTAGATAAGATATGGGTCAAGATAGAAGATGAGAATCAAACACTTCTATTATTGTATTCTTTATCTTCTTCATATAAGAGTTTTAGGGAAGCTATCATTTACGGAGGCAAGTCAACAATCAAGATCAATGAGGTTAAGGAGTATCTGCTCAATAAGGACAAAATTGACACCCAGTTGACGGGTAAGTCTCATCATGATGATTCCAGGCAAGTTCATTATTCAAAGGAGAAGAGTAATAATGGAAGTTCTAGGGGTAACTCAAAACACAAGAATTTGTTGTGCAACTATTGTCACAAGAAGGGGCACATTAGATCTGAGTGTTAGTTTCGAAAGAAGAAATAATCAGATATTAATGTCACTGAATTGGTTGAAAGAGATGAAGAACAATGTGATATTCTATCTGTTACAGACAGACCAGTTAGTAATAAAGATAGATGGGTTATAGATTCTGAATGTTCACAGCATATCAGTTTCAAAAGGAAGATGTTCTCTTCATACACTTTGTTTCAAGGGGAAGAGGTCTTCATGGGGAATTCTGTTACAAGCAAGGTGATTGATGAAGGAACAATCCAGTTTCGGTTTCATGATGGATGCATCACCACTTTTCAAGACTTTCGTCATGTTCCCAGATTAAGGTACAATCTTATCTCTCTTGGAGCCCTATCTAGAGAAGGGTTTATTTCAGTTCGAAAGACGATCTTATGAAAGTTTTCAAAGAGGCCCACGTGAGTGTCGGCAATGTGTATATGTTGCGGAATTCAGAGGTTACAATTGGTGAATTGCAGTTATCCTCGGCTTCAAAAGCGGTGGTTGTGGAACAATCGGAGACTATAATGGATTCGAGCTCAGAAGTTCAATTGTACCCCGAAGGGAGATTGGGATTAGGCGCGCAACAAGATAGTCCAGATTGTTACTCCTATGGTGGGGCAAATGCTCATATATCTTGTGTAGATCAAGGAGATCATTGGATAAAATTCAGGTTGGGCCTTAACTTATTCGACCTAATCAAGATGTGAAATCATGAGGGGATTATGAAGAAGAGGGAGTAAGATGGAGATGAAATCAAGTTTGTTCAATTATGCGTAGATGCAAGCGCATGGAATATGGTGGCTATTCTCAGACTTGGACATATTCAAGTCAAGGGGGAGATTGTTAGGATTATGACGTGAATACTCGTGAAAGTTAATTAATGTCAGATTTGACAGTTTTCTTTTCTGGATCTGTTTTGAGTCCGAGTTGGATTCAAGTTTTTTTTTATTCTGATTGAAGGTGTTTTGAGTCTGAGTTGAATTCAAGTTTCTTTATTCTTATTGAAGGAGTTTGTTTAGAACTAGGAGAGTTATATGGTATATAAATAACCCCTTAGGGATAGCTTCAATGTATTTTCAAGAGAATCCCATGAATTTATAATTCCTAATGGTGTAAATCATCTAGATGAGAAATTCGTGAGAGAAGCCTAGCGACAAGGGTTCGTTGTTCTTGGCGGTCATCAAGGGCTTGCAACTTCTCAGCGTGAGGTGTAAGTAATTCTTATTGTACTCCCCCAAAGTTTTAATAAAGTTTCTCCCCTTCTCACGTGAACGTATAAACAATCTTTTGATCGGTAGAATCACGTTATATTGTGTATTGACTTTCTATCTACTTTGGAATATTTTCTTCTTCTCTTCTTCAAGTTGCTTTAGTAGATACGTGGTTCGTATCCCCTGCGCCGCCCCAGTCAACCCGATTATGGGGGCGTCCTCCCTTGAAATCACATCAATTGGTATCAGAGCATACAGATTGTTTCTCAACAAGAAGAACACCAGCAAGCAAACATACAGAGTATTGTCAAACAGGTGACAGAATATTTATGGCTAAAAATGAGAAATGTTATGAAATCTGCCAGTCTTGACACTTGGTAAGTTGATTAGAAAGGGAAAAAGGAAGTGATCCAGCAGAAAAGGCTTTTTCCAGAAATTTCGTTGGGCATCTTACGCATAATATGTATGAGGGCACATGGACCAACTGCTCTGTTCAATTAACCAAGGTACAGAGGGCATACACATTTAGAGGGCTTTTGTTTGATTAGCCTAGGTATAGAAGGCATGTAAACTTAGAAGGGTTTTTTTAATTTTAGAAATGAGTGTGGCAGCGCACGCGTGCGTGTGTGGGTGTGCAGGTCTGAGTCTACAATCCTATCAGTCCTCTTAGCTACAGCTTTAATGCACGCTCAGAAGCACAAAGACACAAGAAGCCGACACGATTTCATGATAGGAGTGTCCGTGCTACAGAAGAAGGCAAGGTGATTCAGTTTGGGAAGCGAATCAGGCAGCGCAGCCACCTTAGTCGCTGTAACTTCATTGATGGTCAGTTTACAAAGCTTGAGAGATTTGCAAGGTCTGGCTGTATCAGACTTCCCTTTCCAGTAGCACATCTTAAGGTCTGCAGGCTTCTTAGACTTCCAATGGGTGATGGAGGCACGCTGACTCCATCAAGCTGTTTGTTGCCTCAGTGTCTCATGTAGATTGTCTAAGGTAGAAACCTCGAAACCATCCTTCCCAGATCCAATGTTTGTAGAGTACTCGGTTGCATGTTGTGTGTGGTAAAAAAAGCTTTCCAGTGGGAAATCCTGCTTGGTATACTTCCTTCCTAGATTTAATCCTGCTTGGTATACTTCCTTCCTAGATTTGCATGGCACCGTGATGCTCAAAAAGTAAATATGTTTGATGGGATGCAACCACCCTTTTCACTACCTTTGAAATGAAGCAGGGAATCCCAAATTTCAAACTTACAGTGGAACCCACTCGAACTTTTCATTGTCATGCTGAAACAGATCAGGCTCCCTTTCTTTCTGGAGTCTTAAAATGTAGATATAGCCTACTGCTCACGATTCAAATCTGCTTGAAAGATCATTTAAATGATTTCAAGTTTGCAATTTTTTCTTGACATAGGCCCATCTTTGCTCCTATTAGCTGAACCATCTAACTCCTTTAGAGGTAATGTAATATCCATCATGACAATCGTTCCAAAGTCCTCGAGATCATATCTAATCTGAATAAGCACAACAGAGTACTTGAGAATCGAACTTAAACAGCGTAAAAGCACATTTCCATTAACTAAATTCCCTTCAAAACTTGGCCCCTGGTCCCTCCTATGCAAGTCCATCCCAGGACCAGAAGCCTTTTCACAACCAACTAATGGTGGACAAACCAATCACACACTGTCCATTGATTAAAACAATTGAAAGCAGTCCAGTGCTTGTTGATGTATATAAAATGAGGGTACTGATATGGACAATAGGATAGAAAATGAGTAGACTTCTACCAAGTGAGAGACCGAAAGGTAGCTTCAGTTGGGAATAAGATGGGGAATCACTTAAGATCGTCTGCATACGTGGAGTGATGCGGACAATAGAACGAGGATATGGCAAATCTTTCACTGTTGGAGAAGACAAAGCAACTCAACATAAATCCAATAGTTCTGCTAGCATTAAGATTTCTAATTTCTATTTTTTATATTTTTATTTTAATAGTACAATTTGTAATAGGATTACTACTTTACTTTGTAGTAGGATTACTATTTTACCTTGTAGTAGGATACTATTATGTATTTTTTCTCTTTCTTTTAGACTTTTGATTTCTTTTAGGATTAGGATTATATAATCTCAATACAAGTAGGAGATATAATTTTGTAACCTATATAAAGGCCCACATATATTCATGTAACGAACTCCAGTTTGGGAGAAAAGGCTTTGTGATAGTTGTTGTTATAGAAGCAGATCTGCAAAGCAAAAGCTTCCCTCAAGAAACGTATACTGTACAATCTCAAAAATGGACTTTTACTTCACAGGTATTCCACAAGGCAGCACACTTCTGTAGTGTGAAAACTTTGCCAAGTATTATACTGTGCAACTCAATTGGATCCTACAATAAGATATCTATAGAAAAGCGATCTTCAACCTACAAATAAAAGAATTATATTGAACAAGCGGAAAATATGGTGCATTTCAAGGAAAGATTAGCATGGGTGATATTACTACATAAATATGACTGTTTGACCTACAATCCTGGCCTGCTTGAAAAGGATAATTTGGAAATGTATGCTTAGTAAATAGTTGTTCAGTAGGGTGTGATCTCTGCATAGAGTCATCCACTGGTACTGGAATCTGGAATTGGGCCTCAACCCCATAGCCAGCTGCTCTCATCTCAGAACTGCTGAGACTTGCCATGGATCTTGGCATGAGCTTGAAAGCCAAAGAGTGTCATCCATGCATGTTACGCTGCAAATTACCCACCTCAGTGCGGTACAAAGCTGCACTAACATAACCAGCTGTGGCCTGGTGAAGTGCAGAGGCCGGGATAAACAATAGCTTCCTGAGGGCCAAGACTCCATCGACAAGTATCCAATTCCCATGGAAGTCCTTTATATGCAAGCCTGCCCTATCTGATTTAACAAGGGCAACTAAGCTCTTATCAACTTGATGCTCATGGTCCGAGAACACGACTAATTGCCCATCTTTTCGTCGTCAAGTTATGGTGCTGTGCTCCTTGGAAAGGCGGCCTTGAGTGACAGCATACTGACCGAGGATGATATCTTTCTGCTCCTCAAAGGGATGTTATCAAGAATCTCACTGAATGAAAACTGCATAAATTTAGGGAAAAGCTGATGGCCTCTAAAATGCATCTAGCAGCCTTTCCAAGTAATGTAAACATATGGGGAAGACCAGCTGGAGGAAATTCCATTGTACCATTAGGCTCTGTTGGAGTAAGACCAGTCCTGTGATCATAGATTTCTTGCCACAGAATCGGGGTCTGAATTATAGCCAGAGGTCCTGCGCCACTCAAGCGAATCGCTAGTGTGAACCATGTCAGCAGAAGTATTCACTTTGATGAAAGAAAAGACGCGCAGATTCCAATCCAGACTTTAAAAGTGAACCATCAGTAGCTGTAGCTGGTAACTGAACGATTACAGAAGAGTGCTGAGAGAAGAGAGTGCATTAGAGTTGACACAGAGACTTTGTAAGTTTCAGAAGGAAGCCCTTCGGATGCTACCAGATCAGTGAGTCTCACACGACCTACAGATGGCAGAACCATTCCCGACGTAGCACCCATTCAAGATATCTAGTAGTCTAAATGCTGAAAAATATGGTTGGAATTCATTTAACTGCATAAGAAAAAACAAAAATGAGTAACAAAGGAAAAAATTTTGTTAAAACCTAATGTAGACTAAATTAAAGAGAACTCTAATACAATATTCTTTGAAGCTGAACGAGTTCCATTCAGAAAACATCAAAAATCATGCTCGTAATAGAGGATTAAGCATGATGCACATATTTCCAAGACCACAGGCATTATACTGGAGCATTGCAAAGAAATTCAAAATGCAAAAGAGCTGCGACGGAAAACATATTCAATTATCATAAGCTACAATGTAATCTACTGCAGAGAGAGAATTACAAAATAATCATAAAATTTTGACATGGGAAAAATTTAATTGTAGCATGATCAACTACCATAAAATGATAAGCGAAATCTGCAGATTATCAAACAGCCACATTGCCTCACAAGCAAGAAAGGAGCACAAAAAGGAAGACTAATTAAAAACACTCCCTCTCTCAAAAAGGAAGACGGATAAAAAACATTCTCTCTCTTAGAGTCATAATTGTGGGAAGAGAGAGTAAAATCTTATTGGTAAAACTTTTTTTAACTCATTAGACATTGGAGATGATAGCCTAGAGTAGATATAAGCTACAACAACAATTGACAGGCATCGCAGTCGACAGGCATCAAGGCGCAGTCGACAGCGGATATTGAGACACGCCAACAGAGAAGAGATGTTCGTCAGTCCGTCGACAGGCATTTTGAGAAGGCAGTCGACAGGCATTGACTGTCGATAGATGACTCAACAGAGAGTTGGGTCTTATGCAGTCTGTAGACAGCTAGCCCGGACTGTCGATAACTTTAGGTTTCTGGGTGAGCCCCGAGTTGGTTTTTGAATTCGTTTCAGAATTGTTAGTTTTCTTTTCTACGTGGACTTTTTGGCTATATATTGAGAGGTATTGAATCCTACATTGTAACCTGAATTGATTGATTAATAAGATATTTCCCCCCTTCTGCTCCGAGGATGTAGACAATTGTTGAACCTCGTTAAATCTATGTTTCTCGCTTTCTTACTCGTTTATTTGTTTTTACTGTGTTTGTGATTGTTTTGCGACATTGCTCTAGTATTTGCGCAAGACCTCTGGCAGGTCCCTAGCAATTTTAGGTTTCGTTTGGGAGTTCGTTTTGGGTGGAGCAAATCGCTTCGGTAACTGGTTGACAATTTTGTTTGAGGTAAAAATCCAAACTTTATCTATTTAGATTTGTTTTTACTAATTTTCTGCATTGCTTTATTGGATTTGCTGGAGGAAATGGCCGAAAATAGTCAACCTACGATAAAAATCATGAATATTCATCAGTCAAAGATTGACTTGGTGAAGTTGATGGCAGAAAATGAACAATTTAACATGTGAAGATGCGAGGTGATGGATGCGCTGACGACATCAAACCTCGAAGATGCTGTACTTTTGAGAGAAACCCGGAGGAGACTTCTAAAAAGGACTGAGACAAGATGAATAAGACGACATGTGGCGTCATAAGATCTTGTTTAACACAAGATATTAAGTATCATGTGATGATTGAGACTTCATGAAAGAAGCTCTGAGAGATCCTAAAGGGCAAGTATTTGAAGAGGATGCTTTATTGCTTCCAATTGAAGAAATGTATCTCGATCGGTGAACATATGATAACTATACGAAACTTCTTGCGGACTTAGCTAACATGGATGAGGTGATCAAAGATGAGAAAAAGGCATTGATTCCTTTGAGTTATCTTTCTGAAGAAGAGTACGAGACCTTCGTTCTCACCCTAATTAATGATAAATAATCTCTTAGTTATAATGAAATTTTTTCTACTCTTGTATATTATGAATTGAGAAGGAAGGACAAGAATCCTCCAATAGTACATCGACAGAATCATTGACGGTAAAAAGCAGGAGTTCCAATCGAAAGGGAAAGGAGATCGTGGAAGACCAAAGGCCAGAGCTGATTTTCGAGATCTGAAGAAGAATTAGCGTACCTTCTGCAAAGAGATGGGTCATTGGAAGGTTGATTACCCAAAGATCAAAGATAAGAAGAAGGAGTCGAAGTCCGAGATAAATCTCGCACGGGTGGTTAGTACACAGGTTGGTGATACTTCACGAGCAGATGGATCAGATTCAAACTCATTGGTATTTTAGTTCTCAATCATTATTCCTACAATTGGCTACTTAGGTGATTCTGAGTGAATATTGGATACAATTGCTACCTATTATGTGTGTCCCAATAGGGATTGGTTTTCTAGCTCCGAGAAGTTAGATGGTTGTTTCGCGTCATGGGTGATGGTCATCCGTGCAGCATGAAGGGATAGGTATAATCCTTATCAAGATGTTTGATGAGATGGTGCAGGATTGAAGGATGTGAGGATGTACCTCAACTGAAGAAAAATCTTATCTCTGTTGGTACTTTGGAAGCGTTGAGTCTAGAGATATCTGATAGATATGGTGTTCTCAAGATGCTTAGAGGTTCGATGATTATATTGAAGGGTGTCCAACGCAATAACCTTTATTACTTGAAAGGTAATACAGTTACATGTCAAGTGGCAACTTTTGTTAGTTTAAATAGTGATTATTCCCAGCTATGACACATGAGGCTCGAATATACAGGTGAAAGTCTTTGCAAGCTCTTGCAAAGCAAGATTTATTGAAGGGTGCCATGCAAATTGAAATTTTGTGAGCATTCGCGTCATCGATAAGAAGACCAAGTTGAAATTCGGCACCGCAATTCATTGCACCAAGGGGATTCTTGATTATGCTCACATAGATATTTAGGGACCTACCAAGATGGCATCTATTGGAGGTAACTACTGCTTTGTGCCTTTATTGATGATTTCTCTAGGCGATGTTGGGTATATACTAGGAGATACAAAGAGAAAGTCTTACAGTTATTTGTGGAGTGGAAAAGGAATATAGAGAAGAATACGAGAAGAAAGATTAAAGTACTCTGTTCAGACAATGATGGTGAGAACACTAGCGATCCTTTCCAGCAAGTATGCCGCGATGAAGGCATAGATAGGCACTCACAGGAAGAGAGACATTGCAACAGAATGGGGTGGCCGAAAGAATGAACAATATCTTACTGGAGAAGGGTTGTTGCATGTTATCCAACACCAGATTATCAAAATCTTTTTGGGCTGAGGCATTGGCGTATGCTTACCATCTCATTAACATGTTGCCTTCATCTGGAAAGGAGGTAAAACTTCTTTAAAAGTTTGATCGGGCAAAGTTGCTCAAGACTACGACTCGCTTCAGATATTTAGTTGTCTGGCCTATTACCAAGTCAAGGAAGACAAGTTAGGTCCAAGAGCGAGGAAAGTTGTGTTCATAGGTTTTAAGAAAGATGTGAAAGCCTACAAAATTTGGGATCCAAAGGACAAAAGGATCATCTTGAGTAGAGATTTCATATTCGACGAGACTTCAATGATGAAGCTTACGGACTCTTAGCATTTGAAGAATAAGAAGACCAACATGATATCACAGCAGGTGTAGAGTGATGCTACTCTACCATCCCCAGTTAGCTTAGTATCATTTGAGATCACACCTGAGGTGACACAGGGTGATGATCATGTAGCTGATGAGGATGCTGATGATGAAGATCAATGTCAGGTTATGGGTAATGTTTAAGATTCTATTGCAGTTGAAAGAACTCAAAGAATTCACGTAAGTCTAGTTGGCTCACTACAAATATGATTGTGGCCTATGCTCTTTTGGTAATTGAGGAGGCATTTCTTTCTACATATAAGGAAGCTGAAATCAGTTCGGAGTCCGAAATGTGGAAGGAGCCATGATAGAAGAGATGAACTCTCTTCACAAGAATGATACTTGGGAATTATAGAATTGACCAAGGAAAATAAGGCTATTGGTTGTAAGTGAGTGTTCCTGAAGAAGTAAGGATCTCTAGATGTGATACTGTACGCTACAAGGCCAGACTGGTAGCTAAATGCTACGTGCAGAGGGAAGACATTGACTACAATGAGGTATTCTCACATGTTATAAAACACTCGTTGATTCGGATATTGTTGGCACTAGTTGCACAGTACAAATTGGAGCTTGATATAAAGACAATTTTTCTCCATGGCGATCTTGATGAGACTGCAGAAAAAGATAATATAGTATGCAACTTTATGAGCTAAAACAATCGTGAAGGTAATGATATAAGCGTTTCGACAGCTTCATGAGAGGCAAGAGATACACACGAATCTAGATGACCCACGTGTTTACTACAACAAGCTATCGGGTGTTGGGTATTATCTACTGTTATATGTAGACGATATGGTTATTACTTCTAAGAGTAGATCCGCTATTGATAAATTGAAGAAACAGTTATTTTCTAAAATTGAGATGAAAATTCTTGTGAAGTAAAGAAAGTACTAGGCATGAAGATTGAGAGAGACCAGAAAAGTGGCAAGGTTTTATTGACACAAAAGGGATATTTGTAAAAGGTATTTCAGAAGTTCAACATCAATGGCGACACAAAGTCTGTAAGTACACTGTCGGCCCCTCACGTCAAGTTAAAAGCTATTATATCTCCTGCTACAGTTGAAGAGCGTGAGTATATGTCTCACGTAACTTATACTAACGCAGTTGGTAGTTTGATGTGTGTGATGATGTGTACAAGACCTGATTTGTCACAAGTCATCTTGATGGTTAGCAGATATATGCACGATCTCAGTAAGGGTAATTGGGAGGCAGTAAAATGGATTCTTCGATACATCAAAGGTACCATAGATATCAGTTTGGTGTTCGAGAAGGATACTACGGGTAAGCAAGAGTGTATCGGAGATATAGATTCTAATTATGCGGGAGACCTTGACAAGCGCCAGTCCACAACGAGATATGTATTCACATTGTCCCAAGCACCGGTGAGTTGGCGCTCTATTCTACAGTCTACTGTCACTTTGTCTACTACGGAGGCCGAGTATATCGTCATGACGGAGGCTATGAAGGAGGCAATTTAGTTTCAAGGGTTGCTTGACGACTTGGAGATTGAACATGATCTATTGAAGATCAATTATGATAGCATGAATGCTATCTATTTGGTAAAGAATCAGATCTATCATGCACGAACAAAACACATCGACGTCGGGTTCCACTTTATTTGAGAGATTCTTAATGATAGTGACATCAAGCTAAAGATTCACACGAAGGAGAATCTCACCGACATGCATACCAATGTTGTTCTGGGAGTAAAGTTCACGCATTGCAAGAAGTTGATTGAGTTCGGTGAAGTTCGTTTGGATGAACTATGTATGACTTGATCCCTCAAGCAGGGGGTACGTAGGCAACCACATTGGCGCAGCCTAGTTAAGTCGACATGATGCTTTGTTGTGTTCGGCTCAGATTTGAGAAACCTTCACCGATGTGGAGAATTGTAGAGAGAGTGTAAAATCTTGCTGGTAGAGTTTTTTTAACTCATTAGACATTAAAGATGATAGCCTAGAGTAGAGAGAAGCTATTGCAACAGCTGACAGACATTGCAGTCGACAGACATCAAGGCACGTTCGACAACGAATATTGAGACACGCCAAAAGGGAAGAGATGCTCATCAGTCTGTCAACATGCTTTGAACTGTCGACAGGCATTTTGAGAAGGCAATCGACAGGCGTTGGACTGTTGACAGATGACTCAACAGAGAGTTAGGTCTTGTGCGGTCTGTTGATAGCCAGTCATGGATGTCGACAATGATTGGTTTCTGGGCGAGTCTGAGTTGGTTTCTGAATTTGTTTCTGATCCGATTTCAGAGTTGTTGGTTTTCTTTTCTTCGTGGACTCTTTACCTATATATTGAGGGGTGTTGTACCCTAGGCTGTAACCTGAATTGACTGATTAATAAGATCTCTCTCTCCTGCCCCAAAGACGTAGGCAATTGCCGAACCTCGTTAAATCTGCGTTTCTCGCTTTCTTTCTTGTTTATTTTTTCTTGCTGTCTTTGTAATTGTTTTGTGGCATTTTCTGGTGTGTGCGCACAAGACCTCCGGCAAGTCCCCAACAATAATTGTATTAGGATTAATTTAGGAGTTTTTTAATTTTTAATAAAGTATAGATTAGGAATAAATGTTTGATTTTGAGTTGGGTTTGTATTATTTTGCCTATAAAAGAAGAGACAAATTCAATATTTTGTAACGAAAAGGGGAAAAAAAGAAAATTAAGAGAAACAAAAGTGAGAAAATTTTATAGTTGAGAAAAAAGTTTGAATAAAAATATTTTTGTTTTTAGATTCTTCAAAATGAAATTGTGTGCTCTTCTTCTTTAAAAATCATCAGTAACTACTTATATTTGGTCCCTTTGTTTTGCCACCTCTTATATAAATTAGAATATTGTGAGGACTTATAGTGCTAAATCATATTTTATATTTTGCCCACTGATCACAGTTTAATCGGCAAAAAAACTTTCTTCTTTTATGAGATATTAAAGAAGAAGTAAAAAATTCTAATATTTAATTAAATGTAGAAAAATATGCTAACTTACAATGTTTATTCGAGTATGTGTTATGGCCGTTTCGGTCGTCAACTGCTGTATCGTGCGATATGTCAAATGTCAACTCCCTCCCAGTAGCAACAAAATTCTAAAATTTTCTTTATATTCATTTGATCTCAAATTCTCAATGCATTCTCTATTAATGTTTTCTGGTCATATATAATTTTATTTTGATCCGAAAATAAAAATCTAAACACTTGACCCTACATAAAAGCTCAATTCAAAAGTTAAAATTTTAGGAATACAGGATACTAATTTGCACAAATAAGAAACTTTGCAATACTCGTGTGCAATTTACAAATACTCCCTCCTCTTGAAAACATTTTACAAATAACTCCACTGGGACTATCTTGAAAAGAACTTACGGCCCCCACTAAATTTACACACAACAGCCCCCCAACCCCGCCCCACCCTTTCCTAGAGAGCAAATGAACGGGGGTCAAGCAGCCAGCGACGACGAGTTCCAACTTCCTGCAGGCTGCAGTACGCTGCACCGCGCGCTCACCGAATGCCACAGGCGATCGCCCGACCCTCGCCAGAGGGAGCTGACGTGTCGGCATCTCAACCGCTCGCTCGCCCAGTGCATCATATCGGCGGCGTGCCCCGACGAGTGTGAGACCGTCCGTAGCATGTGCTTGAGCGCGGGGACTTCGATGAAGCGGGCGCAGTGCCAGCAGGCCAAGATCTCCCTCTCTCTCTGCATCTCCTCCCTTCAATAAGACTGACAAAATCCTTACCCTAATTTTCTCTCCCAAAGTTTTGATCTTAGTAAGTTTTGTTGGATCTTGCGAGGAAAGATCGTTCCTTTTCTTAAAATTTGATTGTCGGTCTGGTTCTAATTATTGGTTTTGTGCTTTCTAGGGTTTACTCGAAGGAACATTGTGAAATTGATGCAGAATTGCTTATGGAGAATCTAATTAAAGAGACTCGAGATGTTCCTTCAGCAAAAGTTGGATCATTCTTTAACTCCGAGAAACAATACCCAAGCAAAATTTCTTAAAACAATACCCAAGCAAAATTTCTTAAAACAATGCCCAAACTAAAAAGTTCTTTCACATTCAATCAGCAATACCAGCTTTAGCATTGTCTTCTGCTAGCCAAACATTAACAATGTGATTATCGGCCCAAAGGTTTAATTTTTCTCTTTCTTTCTATTGGAGGAATTAGCAGGTGTTCGCTTCTCCCAAATACCGATTGCCAATCACTTGTCTAGTAACATCGTCACTAGTTTTTGATTCGTTTTTCTGTGTTTCTACAAAAGTTTCAACCAACCCAGTTTAATGTTGTACATTTGCTGAAGGGAATTGTGAGCCTCTTTGATTCCAGATACTAAATTACTATTTTTCAGGTTTACCCTCACACCTTTTCTCATAAAGCTTGCATTTTATATTATCTTTTATCTTTGAGATTGTAGATTTTGATTGTTTGTGGAATATATGGACAATTTTCTAAGTACCTAGATCATGAAATATTTGTTTTCCGCAGTCCTATTTGTGTTTAACCACTGATTGATTTGGAAAAATTAAAAAGCCTTTTAATTAATTAGGAATCAATTTTGATTTGTGGAAATTCGCTGTAAGATGAGAGGCAATTGGAATATTCATGCATTGTGTTCGATATCTTTTTGTCTAGTTGAAAATCCTTTTTTTAAGTTTTTCGAGCATCTGAATCTTGACAGCCAAACAAATGAAGACTTGACAACCAAACAAATGAATGGTTCAGAAAAACTCATAAAGTCACAAAATTTTGCTTGATCACAGTAAACTAATAATATGAAAACAATCCAGAGGATCTGGTCTAATAAACTTAAAAATAGTTCAAAAGCCTAATTCTCAAGTGTGTCTTTGTTTAAAACAAATAAAAGGCATCTTTGCAGAGTTTGAAGCATCTTCACTTCATGAGTATGGTATGCATAACTAGGCCTGTCAACGGGCGGGTTCGGGGTATGGTAGTTACTAGACCCGATTACCATTACAGATATCAGACCCGACCCGATTACCCATGAGTTCATAACAGTTGTTCTCATACGCATTCCGTTTAGTGATAGGTCCTGACCCGATTACGTTACCACCTACGGCTGAGAGGGGCTGAGAGAGGAGAGAGAAGGAGGCTGAAAGAGGAAAGAAAGGGTGCCGACGAGGAGATAGAAAGAGCTCAAGAGAGGGGAGAGAGGGTGGTGGCGAGGAGAGAGAGCGCTCGAGAGGGGAGAGAGGGTGGGGGGGCGAGGAGAGAGTGTGTGTTGGAGAGAGGAGAGAAAGCTCGAGAGGAGAGAGCGGGCGGCGGCGAGGAGAGAGAGCCCAAGAGAGAGAGAGGGTGAGAGGGTTAGGGTTAGGGTTATTAATTAAACGTGTTCGGGTCTATTCAGGTATGGTTTAAGTAAAATTTGTTGGGAAACAATCTGTATGCTAATACCAATTGTTGTGAATTCAGGGGAGACGCCCTCATGACCGGATCGATTGGGGCGGCATAGCGGAAACAAAAATCACAGGATCTATTAAGGCAACGTGAAGAAGATATTTCAAAGTAGATAGAAAACTAACAAACAATATAACGTGGTTTCACCGATCAAACAGATCGTGTGTACGCCCACGAGAGAACGGGAGAAACCCTATTAAAACTTTGAGGGAGTACAATAAGAATTACTTACACCTCACGCTGAGAAGATTACAAGCCCTTGATGGCTGCCAAGAACAGCGAACCCTTGTGACTAAGCTTCTCTCACGAATCTCTCACCTAGATGAATTACACCCTTAGGAATTACAAATTCATAGGATTCTCTTAGAATACATTGAAGGTCACCCCTAAGGGGTTATTTGTAGACCATAGAACTCTTCTAGTCCTAAACAAATTTCATCAATCAGAATAAAGGAAATTTAAATCTAACTCGGACTCAAAACAGATCCAGAAAAGGAAACTGTCAGATCTGACATTAATTGACTACTTTTATGACGTATTCACGTCATAATTCTAACAATCTCTCCCTTGACTTGAATACGTCCAAGTCCGAGAATAGCCACCATGTTCTATGTGCTCGCATCTACGCACAATTGAACAAACTTGACTTCACCTCCATCTCACTCCCTCTTCTCCACAACCCCCTCATGTGGTTCACAACTTGATTAGGTCGAATAAGCTTAGGCCCAACCTGAACGTTATTACCCAACGATCTCCTTAATCTACACAAGATTTATGGGAATTTCCTCCACCATTCGAGTAACAATCTGGACTACCTTGTTGCGCGCGTAGTCCCAATTAGGGGTGAGCAGAGTTCGGTTATAACTGAAATAACCGACCAAAAATCGAAACCTGAACCCGAACCGAACCAAACCGCTCTAGTTCGGTTCGGTTTCGGTTTTGTGTTTCAAAAACCGAACTCGACCGAACCGAACCGAATCTCTTACCCTATATATCCCCCCACCCAAATTCAATTTAGTGAATCATATAGTTCATAACAAAAACTGGTGAAAACTTATCTTATTACTTCTAGCAATATCATCTTTTTTATGTTGAATATGTGAAAGTTATGTTAAGTATACCATCACAATTAAGAATAATATTTATATTAATATAGTTCTTTTTTTCATTCTTGCCATTAAAAATTAGTAATAATTATGTGAGTTTTGATATAAGAGCCCAAATATAGCGTAAAAGTTTGAGAATATGAAATTTTTAATTCACATTAAGGTTAGGGTCTTTTTCTTATTTCTAATTTGAGCATTGAATATTGAGATTAAAATATTAAATGATGATAATATAATGGTGATTAAAAAAATGTAAGAAATGATGGAAAAATATTGGCCTAACCGAAAAAATCGAAAAATCGAACCGAACTGAGTCGGTTCGGTTCGGTTGCTAAGTCTAATCGGTTCGGTTCGGTTTTGCAAAAATTAGCAAAAATCGAACCGAACCGACCGATGCTCACCCCTAGTCCCAATCTCTTCTCGGGGTACAACTGAACATCTGAGCTCGAAACCATCGTAGTCGTTGATTGTTTCACAACTACCGCTTCTGAAGCTGAGGATAACTGCAATTCACCAACTGTAACTTTTAAATTTTGTAACATATACATATTGCCGACACGTCCGGCCTGAAACTTCACATGAGCCTCTTTGGAGACTTCCATAAGATCACCTTCAAAACTGAAACTGAATCCTTTCCCTTGTAGGGCTCAAGAGAGATGAGATTATATCTTGATTCGGGAACATGATGAACGTCTCGAAGAGTAGTGATGCATCCATTATGAGATCGAAACTGGATTGTTCTTTCGCCAATCACCTTGCTTGTAGTAGAATTCCCCATGAAGATTTCTCTCCCTTGAACCGAAGTGTTTGAAGAGAACATCTTCCTATTGGAACTGATGTGCTGTGAACATCCAGAGTCAATAATCTATCTTTGTTACCAACTGATTTGTTTGTAACAGATAGAACGTCGCACTGTTCTTCATCTTCTCCAATCAATTCAGTGACATTAGCATCTGATTGTTTCTTCTTTCGAAGCCAACACTCAGCTCTAATGTGTCATTTCTTATGACAATAGTTGTACGTCAAATTCTTATGATTTGAGTTATCCGTGGAACTTCCATTATTACTCCTCCCTGAATAATGAACTTGCCCGGAATCATCAAGATGAGACTTACCCGTCAACTGAGTGTCAATGTTGTCCTTGTTGAGCAGATACCCCTTGACCTCATTGACCTTAATTGCTGACTTGCCTCCATAGATGATAGCTTCCCTAAAGTTCTTATATGAAGAAGGTAAAAAACACAGTAATAGAAGTGCTTGATCCTCATCTTTTATCTTAACCTCTATCTTATTTAGATTATTGATAATAGAGAAAAATTCTGTAATGTGAGACTTGATAGGTGTACCTTTATGCATGAGGAGAAGAAAGAGACACTGCTTCAGAATCAACCGATTCGCCAACGACCTCTTCAGTTAGTGGTCCTGAAGTCGCTCGTGGACGATGTTTTCTCCGTAGAAAACTCATCCAATACTTCGTCCGCCAAATAAAGTTGAATAGCTGTCAAGACTTTCTCATCCAACTCATGTCAAGTTTTTTCTTCATGTCTTGAGGCTTTTTCTTCTTCCGAGTAGTGCTTTCGTCAACCCGCTCTGGGTAAGGATGATGTTCATCCTAATTTGTCATCTGCTGAAATTGATGACGCCATCGAATTTCTGTATATCGAACTTGATCGCAGACATCTTCAAGTTGACCTTGCTCTGATACCAATTGTTGGAAAACAATCTGTATGCTCTGATATCAATTATTGTGAATTCAGGGGAGACGTCCCCACGACTGGATCGACTGGGGCGGCGTAGCAGAAACAAAAACCACATGATCTATTAAGGCAACGTGAAGAAGAGAAGAAGAAGATATTTCAAAGTGAATAGAAAACCGACAAACAATATAACGTGATTCCACCGATCAAATAGATTGTGTGTACGTCCATGGGAGAAGGGGAGAAACTTTATTAAAACTTTGGGGAGTACAATAAGAATTACTTACACATCACACTGAGAAGATTACAAGCCCTTGATGGCCCCCATGAACAGCGAAGCCTCGTGGCTAAGTTTCTCTCACAAATCTCTCACCTAGATGAATTACACTCTTAGGAATTACAAATTCATAGGATTCTTTTGGAATACATTGAAGGCCACCCCTAAGGGGTTATTTATAGACCATAGAACTCTCCTAGTCCTAAACAAACTCCTTCAATCAGAATCAAAGGAACTTGAATTCAAATTGGATTCAAAACAGATCTAGAAAAGAAATTGACTAATTTCATGACGTATTCAGGTTATAATCCTAACAAAATCATACCCGACCCGTTTACTAATATGGTAAACAGGTCAGGGTCCTATTCGGATCTGCATGTATAGAACTGGTTACCATACCCAATTAGACGGATCTGGTACGGGTCCAGACCCGACCTATTAATAGGCTTATGCATAATGATGTGTGTCAGACGAGCTAACCATAAGGAAACAATTCAAATTGGAAATTTATGAAAGAAACTTAACACATTGTAGAGATGTCAGTTCTCTGAACATTATTTACGCCTCATAGTTATAGCTTATAGGACTTTTAGCACATATTGTAGAGATTTATTTCTTTATCTGCAAGATGAGAGGGAATTGCTTGAGTATCAGCATGGATACTACTGTTGTGTAGTAAAGACATGTTGGACACGCGTATCAGTCAAAAATTCTTGCCATGTCATTTCCATTTTGTGAAGTCAAGACATGTTGGACACGCGTATCAGCCAAAAATCTTGCCATGTCATTTCCATTTTGTACATTCTACACTTTAGAATTCATATTTGTGGATATGTCGTGTCATATCACATTCATGTTGGCATGTCCATGTCCATGCTTTTATATATAAATCATGGTTTCAGATATTAGTTTTTTCCAATATATATCAGTAATATTGATACCCGATACGGTATTAACCCTATAATATTGGCCAATACATATGGCTAAATTGCAACAGAGGTTCGTATTTTGATTCCATATGGGTTGGGGTTTTCGCAGTAAATTACAAGAAATCCTTTGAAATCTTGTATAAAGATGTCTTCCCATCCATTAGGGTTCTAACAATAAATTCCTATTCGGGATTCAAAATCTATTTAGGTTTCCAAATAGATTCCACATACGAACACCAGAGTTGTGAACCCTTTTCGCAACAGCCAAACCTAAATAAAAAGAAGACAAGAGGGGTTGAGGAAATAGGTTTATAGTCAGAGAATTAATGCTCTAGACAAATTTTAATTCTCTTATGTAACTGCAGTCATGTGTGAGCACAAGTTGGGGGGGTTTATTGGGCACTTGAGGAAATGGTTGGAGTGATTGTCAACTCAGCAAAAGTTGGAGTGTGTTGTTGGTTATCGTTGAATTTTATAATTTAGTTATCTGATACTTCCTCCTGAATATGTGAAGCTAAGATCTGGAATGAGCAGAACATCTAAAACATTTCATTTTGGATGGAGCTCAATGTCAAATATTTATATGATTTAGAAGGTAACACGGTAAATAACAACGTTAAAGAGTAATAATGAATTGTACTTCTGCCTAGTGGACATTTATGATAGCTCTTCCAATCCAACAACGAAGAAATTGCTCTGTAATTTGGAATTTTGCTTCTTGATGTCCATGAGCACTAGCCATGATGGATGTTCTTCCATGCACACATGCACAAAGATGTTTAAGATGTTTTGGTTTAGTCCGTTTCAGTGGAAAATTCTTCCTCCTTGGTGGTGTGTCATTTGGGTACTCTATCAATGGCACAAATCCCAATTATTTTGGACATTGATCAAAAGGATGACACCAATTTCCTGCCAAATTATTCTTTGAATTTGATTTGATAATGTTAGAACTAAAAACTCTGATAACCTTTTGGTTATCACTGACATGATGGGGGATTTTATGGGTATATGGAGAATTAAAGATTTATATTTGTTATACAGGACTTGTCTGCTTCATTCATCAGTTTAGATTGTTTGGCAAAAGTGCCAATTGTTGTTGGTCATGCAAGCTATGAATAACAACTAATCCCAAATATTCCATCATTGTGGTATTCATGCCTGCTGCTGGGATTATGTGGTTAAAAAGTTCTCTTGAATTTTGCTTGGATCATCACTCTTGATCAATTTATTATGTTACCAACATTGATTTCATCCTATTCTGCTCCTTGTTGACTGGAGGCTTAAGAAAATCTGTTCATGTCAAACAGGTTTCTAACCATCGCGCATCAGTATAAATTTTCTACCGGTTCTTTTGTCGGCATTGGATCTCTAGATTCTCCCCAATTCAAGGATTGAAAATGAGTGGTGTTTCTCAAGCATAGGTTTGGGCTGCTTATTTGAATCTTCAAAAGCACATTCATTAACAAATATGTATGTTAAATTCTTGGGTGAATTCTTCCTCCTCAATATGATGCTACATCAATGGAAACTTTTACAGAGTCATATTGCTTAGATATCTCTCATATTACATGTAGAAATTAGCATCTCTTGTATTTTCTGAAATAAACGTGTTCGTGACATGAGCGAGCAACAGAATGTCTAGAAAGTTTATGCTAACTGTCGCTGCAAAAATGCATCATTTAACTTGTTATTTGGTTGAAAAACATCATATCATTAGCTCTTTCGGATTGTTGGCAGAGACTCTGCCTGAGTGTTCTTGATGTTTTACTATTCTATGATGAGGATTTTCCACACCTCAATTTTCAGTGAACAAAGGCACTAGAAATTCTTTTTTTACTTTGTACTTTCTCAAACTTTTTAAATTAATGTAATTTTTGTGCTATATGTCATTACCAATACACACACATGAGGAATCTGTACCTCAGCCGCCAGCTGAGAGAGACTCTCTCAGCTGGCCCAACGGGAGTGAATTTCAACCACAATTTTGGGTGTTGGTGTCATGCTTGCAGTTTTATGTGAGCACTGTGATTAAATTGCAGTGTTTTTATGAGAACTGTTGCTATGGTCGCAGTCTTTTCTAAGAACTGAGACCAAGGTCGCAGTCTTTTTCTGGGGACTGTTATCATGGTTGTAGTCCTAATTACACTGAAATTATATGATTTTTTTACGACTGCGATCATGTTACAGTTGATTGCGATCATGTTGCAGTAAGTTTACGACCATATTGAAGTGACAGCTGAGATAGTCTCTCTCAGCTGGCGGCTGAGATACATCTCTCTCTCTCTCTCTCTCTCTCTATATATATATATATATATATATATATATATAAAAGAGTCTTGTCTAATATCTCAGACTGGAACTACTTTTTGAACACATCCTAAAAATCAACAATACTACCTACTAAACAGAAGCGTTTTTAATTTTATTTCTTTCTTTAAACTACAACATGAGTGTAACAAGAAACAAGTCCAAAAATAAGTTAAGACCTTATCATTTATCCAATTAAAAAAAAAATCCCAAAATTTAAAGAAATAATACATCCATCAATGGCTTTCCGCCAAAAGCTATCACATTGAAAACACGAAACCAGAGCCAATGACTATTTCTGTGATCTACACAGATGTTGAACTCAAGGGAGAAAAAAACAGAGAGAAAGGGAGACAGCAAAAAAAGAAAAGAAAAGAAAGAAAGAAAGACATATTGAACTCAAGAGGAGAACACTCCATCAAGGGCAGCCAGTGCAAAAGGGCTCTCCATCTTCATCATTGGCTCCAAATCCTTCGATTTGCCTTTGCCTTCCACTCTGCTCCTGATTGCAGAGATTGCCATGGAGCTCAGCTCTCTCACCGCTCTCTTCAGCTCCTCACCCTGCCCCCTTCTCTCAAACTCTTCTAATACCCAAACAGCGATATCAGCGGCCATCACCAATCTCAAAAGCACATGAAATCCGAACCACGCTGGAACAAAAATTCGTCTAAAAGCATACACTAATATATATTAGTTTACAAATTGAATCCGACTAGTATTAGGACACTAGTTTTAGCTCGTGCAACTCGAGTCCGAGTCCACTGCGGCATCGGAACCAAAAAGCCCGAGGCCAATGTAATTGAACTCCTACTCGATTTAGGAAACATCTGTAGCTCGTCTTTGTTCTGAAGTGTCACTGAAGTTGAGAAATGTTCTGCAGCTAGTCTACTCGATTTAGGAAACATCTGTAGCTTGTCCAATGTAAATTTCCTTTCTTTAAACTGGTCGAAGCTGGGATCTGAAATGTTCTGAAGTTGAGAACGACTTCTCGAGGAGTCCAAGGAGAGGGATGGCAAGAAAACACACCAATGAGTGGGTGGAGCGATTGGAGGTAGGGAAGTCGCGGGTGAGGTGGCAGAAGAAACGGGCGAAGAGGGGGATGAGTTTTGTGGTCTCGACAGCGAAGAAGAGGATCTGTGGCTCTTGGGGTAAATGGCTTACTGTGGGAAAGGCTACATGAGTGTAGGCTCATGGAGATGTAATGAAATTGATATATTTTGAGACTGATTGTTGCGTTCATAATCTGGGATACCATACTTACTATGATACTAATAGCTGAGAGATACGGAGAGCCTCACCGATGAGCTCAAGTACGCTATGAGATTGATTACTTCGAGCACGCAAGATGAATATTAAAAGATATAAGAAGAAGAACACACAATTTAACGTGGTTCGGCTCAAACTTGACGTACGTTTACAGAGAGAGAACTTGAGAGAGAGTTATTAATAAACTTGATATAAAGAGATCTAACTTTCCTCTTGATGACACAAGAGTATTCACCTTTTCCTTAAATCTACGCCTAAATTATAAGAGTATACCTTTTCTCTATGCACCATCACCTTGCTCATCTGTTTCTTAACATTTTAAGACTTTTTTTAACTTTAGGGCCTTACATTGTTGTTCATTATAACTTTTTTCTGCTCTATCTAAATCCTACGTTACAACCTTTTATTTATAGGATTTTACAATACAACTCATATTTGAACTATGAGATGATCTTAGGTATTGGATGCTTGAAGACTCTTAATCAATCCTATTAGGAGTTGATCTTCTTGATTTAGAAGGATGCTTAACCCTTTAATCTTTAAAACAGATCTTCATTGAATAGAAATTGAATCTTATTCATACTCTTGAAAAAGAAACTCGTAATCGCCTGAAAAGAAAACTGCTTCACCTTGATTTACTTCTTCTGCTGTAAGCCATCGTTTTCTCCAACTCAATTGAATTTTCTTAGACCATCATCTCCTCTTGAAAAATAAGACAAAATCCTAACAATCTCCACCTTGACTTATTTTTCAAGCCTTTAGAAAAACAACTTGAGATTTTGGATTACTACCTTAATTCTTTTCTTGGTTGTAACTATGTTGTGACGCCTCTAACCTTGCCCACTCTCCCTGAGGCCTTTGGCGGATTCACCGTCATGTCTTGGGTCATCTCGAACCTTACTTGAATGCACCCTTTCTATAGTCGTCATGCACTCTTAGACTCGTTGTAGTTTTTCTTGAAGCTCCACATCGAAGTGAGCTCCCTTCAACCTTTTCATTGAAACTCTCTGACCTAATTTCTTTTCCTTATCTTGCATTACATCACCACCGCTACCAACAAATTCCGCTTTGTGACGCCTTCCCGCCATGGCCCCCCACCGGTCTTGAGGCAATCTGCCTCTAATTCTATCATGGTCTTACCAACTTTACACGAACATTGTCAAGGACTTATCATGCCATAGTCGTCTATCGATCACTTGATGATGGTCCACCTTCCATTGATATTTTAACCTTAAGACTTACAGTCTTCACATAGCTGCCATGGTCTTATCGGGCCTTCTCACTGCACACTGCTATGGTCTTCCTTTCATCAATTAGGGCTACCATTTACCACTATATTGATGTTTGTCAGATCTACTGTCATGCTATTGATGATCTTCAAATCTGATAGATCCACCAATACCTGCAATAATCTCACAGTGTCACGAATAGTCTGTCGTAACATTAACCGTGATCTCTGCGATTTCTTTAACCAATCTGTCAAGAGCCTGCATCAGACATTGGAATCTTCCCGATTTGCACCCACCATTGCATCCAAAACGTTGAAAAATATAGGGTTCGTTACCTTGATCGTTTGAATCCGACTACGATTGCACGGTCCATCTGCCGATAAATCTAGATAGCAATCAAGTAAGGGGGAAACAGATGACCTAAATTGTGAGTTGGTTAGTTTAATAGTGTAGAACATTTGAAACCTAACAAAAATTTGTTTGTAGAAGTTTTTAAATTTAGATTATAATTAAATGGTTGGATCGAGAACTTGTATGTCTAAAGACATAGATCTCACCAACTTACTACTTTCGACCGTCTATTTTGTGTCGCTTTATGGACGGGAAAAAAAGTATCCATAGCATTTATTTTTTTAGTTTATAGATACTTGAAATAATATAAATCAACTTCAACGGAGTGAGCCTTCTATTTGAATGTCGGAGGATTGTACTTGAGTTAGAACTATTCAGGCTCAAATCCTTTTGGAAGGACAAAGTCTCTCTCTCTCTATCTCTCTATACGGAGAGATAGAGAGTCTTGTCTAATATCTCAGACTAGAGCTACTTTTTAAACAGGTCCTAAAAATTAACAATATTACCTAGTAAATAGAAGCGTTTTTTATTTTTTTTCTTTCTTTAAACTACAACATGATTGTAACAAGAAACAAGTCCAAAAATAAGTTCAATATATCCAATTAAAAGAAATCCAAAATTTTAAAGAAATAATACATCCATCAATAGCTTTCCACCAAGAGCTATTACATTGAAAACACGAAACCAGAGCCAATAACTAATTCTGTGATCTACACGGATCTCGAACTCAAGGGGGGAAAACAGAGAAAAAAGGAGACAAGAAAAAAAAAAAGAAAAGAAAAGAAAAGAAAGAAAGAAAGACGATATATTGAACTCAAGGGGAGAACACTCCATCAAGGGCAGCCAGTGCAAAAGGGCTCTCCATCTTCATCACACACACTCTCTCTCTCTCTCTCTCTCTCTCTGCAATTACACACTGGCACGAAAGAATATCCTTGCAAAGCTCTGCAGTAAGAGTTTTACTTGCCCGACGGCGCCACCAGACACTACACATGGAAGAACGTGCACGTGCGAGGAAGGCCGCTGCCGCTGTGGCGCAGCGTTGAGTACAAATTTCATACAATTTTATTTACTCGTATTTATTAATTCTGTATCTAAAATAATATTATTTGAGTGTTTTTAGTTAAGTTTGCAGAAGACAAGGCTAAATGCAATATTTCAAAACAAAGTATAATTTAATGCAATAAAGAAGTCAAACTTGTGAACTCAAAATCATCACCAAGTCACGTGGAAGCCCACTTTAAGAAAGGAAGCTCAACCATAAATGGATAAAATTAGATGTCTCTAATCCAAATTTTGATAGTATAAAATCATCTTCAATCAATCCACATCTTATCTGAAACGAGTTTGAAATATTGTTTTAATTTTATCAACTACTTGCAACTACAAGATACGCAATCAAGATTCTAACAATCAAGCTTGTAAATATAAGATTTGCAGTTAAGATTCTAATAATCAAGCCGTTGTAACTTCAAGATATATAGTTAAGATCATAACAATTAAGTTGTTGTAACTATAAAAGATGTAGTTGAGATCTTAACAAACAATTGTAATAAATTCTGAGTATAAATAAGATATGGAGGATTAAATGGAGGATTAAACTAATAGTATCAGTTGTATCTTCCAAAAACTAGTTTATTGCTGACAATCAAGGAGCTTGGAGATCATTTGCAATAGAGTTAGGTATCATAATGTTTTTTTTATAACATTTAATTCTTTTTCATTATTTGTTTAATTATTAACTTATAATCATGTGTAACTTACCTGATGTCTAGGTTAGGATGAAACTAAGTTTAAAAAAAAAGATTTAATTAGTTAGTACTAATCTCTCATGTTGTGCTCATTATTATCATAATTTTGTTAGATTAAAACAAAATCAAAAAATTTGTTTAATCTTTCAAGTCTTTGATAAATTAAAACTAAGTTATATTCTAAGAAAATGATTTAGGGCTTTTGAAATTGTTGTTTAGTTTTACTTAATCATCTTCTAAAAAAATTTGTGCTTGCATGTCTTATTTTCTGATTTGTAGACTCTTCGTCGTTGTATAAATCGTAACATTTTGAGAGAGAGTGAACAAATTGTTTAATAATTTCATGCTTAGTGGATTTTCCCTAAATTGTTTTTGTATCAGTATCTTAAAGTAATCAACCATCTTCAACTTCATTTTTTAATTTGCCTGAATATTAACTAACTCACAAAAGAATGTCTCTTTCCTACTTATCAGCCTGTTTTTACTCATACTTCACCGAAACGTCGTGTACTTGCAATTTAATTTATATCAAACATTGTTGAATATAAGGATGAGCCAATTTTGTAAAAAAAAATATTTACTCTTCCTTGTATTCTTGTTTTTGAAATCTTGAGTCCTCCTATAAGTGCTTGCACTGATAGCTGATAGCTGGTCAGAGATTTGGACTTGTTGCAATTTGAATTTGTTTAGAAGGTGTTTGGGGTGTATAAGTTTTTGGCCATATTTGGTAACTTCTTAGATTTTGTTATAGTCTTTTTTTATTAGAATTTGAGTAGCCGTAGGAGTGATATATTTTGATGCAAGCGGGATTTGAGCTCTAAAATTTACAATTACACTTTTATAATAAAGAATTCCTCTTCTTGGAGGTTTTATCAATGGATTCTAACTGTTTTGCAGTTCTTGTCGCTTCCTTTAAGATTTGAGTTGGGTTCAAGTCAGATTCGGATTTACCTGACTGATCTTATTCAAATTGGATCTCCCAAGTGCTAACAAATTAAGATATGATAATAATATATAATCCTAGTACACCCCGAGAGAGTGAGACAAAGGTTAGACGTAGGGGTGAGCAGAGTTCGGTTATAACCGAAATAACCGATTAAAATCGAAACTTGAATCTGAACCCGAACCGAACCGCTTTAATTCGGTTGGGTTTCAGTTTTGTGTTCCAAAATCCGAACCCGACCGAACCAAACCGAATCTCTCACCCTATATATCACCCTACTCAAATTCAATTTAGTGAATCATATAGTTTAAAATAAAAACTGGTGGAAACTTATCTCATTACTTTTACAATTACCATCTTTTTTATGTTGAATATGTGAAAGTTATGTTAAGTACAACATCACAATTGAGAATAATATTTATATTAATATAGTTTTTTTTTCATTCTTATCACTAAAAATTAGTAATAATTATATGAGCTTTGATATAAGAGCTCAAATACAATCTAAAAGTTTTAGAATATGAAATTTTCAATTCACATTAAGGTTAGGATCTTTTTCTTATTTCTAATTTGAGTAATGGATATTTGAGTATAGAATATTAAAGGATGATAATATAATGGTGATTAAAAAATACAAGAAATGATGGCGATATATTAGTTTAACCGAAAAATCGAACTGAATTAAGTCAATTCGGCTCGGTTCGGTTACTAAGTCTAATCGGTTCGGTTCGATTTTGTAAATATTAGCAAAAACTGAACCGAACCGACTGATACTCACCCCTAGTTAGACGAGCTTCATTACTACTTTACGAGGATTAGGGTTTTGGGGTTTTAAGAGCCGCGCCTTTTTATGGGCCGTTTGATCTCATCCTATGGATGTGATTGAATAAGAAATATCCCTCTCGTATCAGGATTAGAGAAGGAGACGCTTTCATTAAAGTTGTATCTTTTTTTTACCGTATAGATTGCTTGAAGGAGATTAATCTGACGAAGATGGAGATAAAATTAAAATCCAAATTCCTTAACACTCTTAATTAAATTAACGCAAATTGAAATTTACCTAAATATTTCTATTTTAATCCTTAGAAAAATAACCAAACCAATGGGTTATAAGAAAACTGCCACGTGAACAAAGATGATAATAAAAAATCTGAAAACTTTACACAAAATAAAAGATATAGGGTCACGAACTTTGTAGGTATTCATAGTCTCATGAGTTCGAGAACCATCTTACATTTGGAAAAAAGCTATCAAATTTCTATTAAGTACAATGGAATCAAAAGGGTTTTCTTCTCATCTGAAATAGATTTGGGCGCTTTTTTATATAGGGGTTTTTTGTAATTAACCTTAAGGAACCATCAAATTAGAATCCTGATTTAAAATTAAATTAAGGTTGTGTTTGGGTGTTTTAATAAAAAAAAATATTAGGTTTTTTAGTGTTTATACATTTAAAAATTACAGGATTAGGATTTTATAGAATCTAAATATTTATTGTTTGGATTAAGTAATTATCAAGTCAGGACAGAAACATAGCCATGTAACTGCCCAAGATAATCATGAAACTTAAAATTTCTATTCATAATAAAATTTTAAAAATCAATTTTAAGAGATTTTCTTATTTTTATCTATCAAAACACTCATCAGGAAAATATCATGAAAATTACTTTTTCTTTAAATCCATATAAAATCTGGTAGCTTCGTGATTTTGTTTGGTATCCAAATGCATACTAATATCCTAAAAAACAGTTTAAACCTATCGAAAAGAACTCAATCTAATAATGATTCTAAAACCATCAAATGGGTAGCTAAAGCCTAACTTAAGCGATAAGAAGATTGTCTTTATCTTTTGGACGAATGGTGCATATATTATCAATTATTTCTAATAAGTTATTCGAAGAAACTAAACTATTATCTTATTGACGAGGGCAACACCCGAGAACATATAGAAATACATCACATAATATAAAAACTACAAAATAAAGAAACTCATAACTAAAACAAATTTTAATTACACTAGTATTTTGTGACCTCAGGCGTGAACTCGTGATAGACGAAACATTAAGAATTTGGATAAGTGTGGATGATGAGAAGAAGATAACAAACATGGAGATCTTCTTCTGAAAAGATAGATCTACGATCAATGTAGAACCAAGAGCGAAGCACCTAGATGAGTGATGGACGAGAAGAAATCAATTGTTGAAAAGAGATGATTTTAGAGCCTTCGCATGCATCAAGACGGAATTTGAGCATGAGAGTTTCCCTTCGCACGTAAAGAAGACATGAAGTGGTTCAGTTCATGTGCGTGAGACACACACATACAATAAGAGGTATTGACACGTAAATTTGACCTCTTATAATCTCTTATAATATGTTTGTGAGGTCCACACACATAACATATTATAAAATGATTAAATACACATGTCAATACGTGATTGGCTCACATGTCAATAAGTGATTGGCTCTCTTATTGTATGTGTGTGGCTCACGCACATGAACTGAACACTGAGGTGAGTGAGACTGGCATTCATAACAGGAGTAGAGCAGTTTTTTCAGCATCAATCAAGGAGAGAGAAGCGATAATGACAAAACTACAAAGAGAGTTTCAAAGCGAACTTGAACTTGAACTGGAATAGATGTAACATATGAAACTGGAGGTGAACTAAGCCCCACGAAACTAGATCGCGTGTGATGTAAGTTGAACAAAAGCCTAGTACTAGTCGAAGCTGGGATCTGAAATGTTCTGAAGTTGAGAACAACCTCTGGAGGAGTCCAAGGAGAGGGGATGACAAGAAAACACACCAATGATTTGATGGAGCAATTGGAGGTGGGGAAGGAAGTCGTGGGTGAGGTGGCGGAAGAACGTGGGTGAGCGAAGAATGGGCGAGGTGGGGTGGGGGGTTGAGTTTTCGTGGTCTCGATGGCGAAGAAGAGGATCTGTGGCTCTTGGGGAAATGGCTTACTGTTGGGAAAGGGCTACATGACTGCAGGCTCGTGGAGAAATTTGAAGACTTGAGGTTTCTGTTAAATAGCTGAAGAAAGTGAATTTGTGTATTTTATTGATGAGATAATGATGAAGAATATATAAACACATGGTTACATAATATGAAATTTTCAAATTATAGAACTCTTAAATAAGAGAAATTTAATTATAATTGTTAGAGATATCAATGACAACACGTGACTCATGTGAAACTTGTAATCCATATAAAAGAAACCCTAAAATCAAGCAGATCTGAAAATCTCTCATGAAAATAGGAACACATGGGACATGTACCATGTGTTTCTTATTCTCTCTCTCTAATCAATGTTTCTTATTGTTTCTCCTATCAGCGTAAATATGTAATCAATATGCTTATATAAATACAACCAAAAATCATAACTAGTTGTATCTTGTCATTACACAAATAAGTATTCTTCTCCTTCTTCTTTATCTTGATAAATACAAGCAAGAATCATAGTGGTATCTTATCATTACACAAATAAGTGTTCTTCTCCTTCTTCTTTATCTTGGTATCAAAGTAACTCCTATACCATGTCGAGTATTTCCTCTTCATCTTCCATCACCTCCATCCAAATACTTGCATCCATGGTTACTCCCAATCCTAAGATCACTCACTTTCTAAGCCTTAAACTCGATAAGGGAAACTACCTAATACAGCGTTCCCAGTTCCTTTCTCGCAGTTCCTTTCTCGATAAGGGTATGGCGTTCCTAGTTCATTTCTCTTCTCAAACTCCATGATTCGAAGCTCTCGTCGACGAAACTTCTCCGTGTCCGTCCAGTTCCTTCTACCGAGAATGATGCTCAGCTCACCATCAATCCGGAATATACTCGCTGGATCAAACTTGATCAGATGCTTTTATGATAGCTTATCTCTTCGCTCATTGAGGTTGTTCTTGTTGGCCCAAGACCTTCCACTCTAGTTTTGATGATGATCAACTCATGAAGTTATGTTTACTAATATTCTTGTGAATTTAAGTTTCAGATCTATTAGCAAGATATTAGTTGGTGATTAGTTTCTACAAGGAGTTTAGAAGCTTTCCATAGTGATTCCAGGCTCAAGCTTCAAGATCACACATTGCCTAAGATCGTCAAGAAGACTTAGGTATCCATAGTTTAGATTGTGTGTTTAGATCCATTTGTAAAGCTTAGTATAGTCGATATGCTCAAGTGCACAAACACACACGTTTTATGTTTGGTTTTTGGTTTTCATGAATAGTTGATCAAAACAAGTTTAATTGATATATGTATAGTTGTTTCATTCTATACATGCATGCTTAACTTTTAAACAAACTTATTTTGACTGTCCTATTCATGTATTGAAAAATCCAAGTTTGATAAAAATACATGTTTTGGTTTTGGTAAAAGTGTTAAGAAACAAAAATAGTTCATATTGATTGATATTTGAGCTAAACTTTTTATCACATGTTTATATATCAATGCAAAATGATAAACTATTTTTGAAGATTTTTACAAGACTTAAAAGATTTTTTAGAAATATTTTTACATGTGTTTCTGTCCCAGAACAGTGGCTGACAGGCCAGGTCGGCCGACCGCACGGGTCGACCGCACCTAAGTCCGGTCGACCCATGAGGTCGACCGACGTGCACAAGCTTGTGCACGTTTGGCAGCCACAGGGACGGTCGGCCGGACGGCCGACCGGACCTGAGAGCAGTGCTCTCTGTTTATTTCGGTCGGCCGGGCGGTCGACCGGTTTGGCCCAACGGTCATATTTTTGACCGTTGGTGGTCAACCGGCCGCCGACCGCTAGCCTGTCAGGCTGCCAGATTAGCCTAACGGCTAGTTTCTGTTTTGGCCTATATAAACCCCATTCCTTTGGGATTTTGGTTAAGATTTTTAGAGCTAAAATTTCATGACTTCTTCAGTGTTTTAAACAAGTTTTCAAAAGAGTTTTAAGTACCAAAGATCAATCTTATTTTTTTGAGTGTTTTGTTTATTTCAAAGAAATTAGGGTTTTGGGAATTAGTTTTTGAGCTAAAATTTCTATATCATTTTTGGTGTTTTTCCCAAGAGAATTTCTTTGATCAAAACACTTGTTTTCCACACTTGAGCCTATCTTCTATCCTAATCTATTTAGGATCTTTTGTTTGTGGAAAAGGAGAGATTGTTTGTGGTTGAGAGACCACCTATTGTAAACCCTCATTATTTGGTTGCTCCCTCTTTGGTAGAGGTTGAGGTTGTGGATTTGAGGTGATTGGTTCGCTCCCTCTTTGGTAGAGGTGGAGATTGGTGTTTACTCCCTCTTGGTGAGGTGGAGTTGGTTGTTGGTTTGTATCCCTCAAGTGTGAGGTGGATTGGTTGTTGTTTGGCTAAGGGCCTACCCCTCTTGTGTGAGGAGGTGTTTGTATTGAGAGAGGAGTTCGGTACTCCCTTTGTTGTAACAAATCCTCTTCGGTAGAGGTTCCCTCGGTGGGAGATAGTGGATTGAAAATCCTTCACGGTGGTGAAGGCGGGGATGTAGAGCTAGGGGCTCGAACCTCGAAACATATCTTGTTGTTAGCGTTTGATCCACTTGTCTCTTTACTCTCTCTCTCTCTATTTTGTGCAAAGCATCATTCATTCATTCATATCTTATTGCTTGCATTTGTGTCTTGCATATATTCATATTGCCTATTCATCCTATATGCTTGGTTTTTGTGTGTGCCTCACTTGTACTTAACCACAAGAGCTTCATATAGCACCTCAACCCATATCTAGGGGAATCAAGAGGAGTTAGTCCAGAGCCCTTCACGGGAATTCGGCTACACTTGTTGGTTGTATTAAGTGTGTTGCAAGAATTGTTTTAAGCTTCCGCATTTAGCGCATTTAGTTCACTAGATTAGCACTTACACCTATTCACCCCCCTCTAGGTGTGCTTTCAGTTCTTACTCATGTCGTCGGCCTCACCACATCTCGTGATGTGTGGTGCTCTCTAGAGAGAATCTTTGCGTCACCCTCCAGAGTTAGAGTGCAGCAACTCAAATATCAGCTGCACGCCATCAAGATGGCCACCTCTTCTATGTCAGAGTACATTCAGTCTGTCAAGTCCATCGTGGACAGCCTGACGGCAGTGGTTAATCCAGTTGCTGACTCTGACCTCGTCTTTATCTTGCTCAGTGGTCTGTCTTCCGAGTATGACTTGTTCATCACCTCCGTCAACATACGAGTCAACGTTGTACTGTCAGAAGAACTCATCGGCCTCATGCTTAGCCAAGAGATTTATCGTGGGCGTGCTATCAGTTCATCTGCGTCCACAACCCTCATTTCCCTTTCTCATGCGGTTCATACTGCCTCCCGCACTCCAAGTTACCATTCGGCTCCATCTTCTTTCCGTGGTCGTGGACATGGACGAGGCCGGGAGCGCAGTCGTGGTCGTGGACATTCCTTCGCACCACCACATTAGTCAGCTGGTGGCCGACCTCAATGCCAGATCTGCAATCATTTTGGCCATTATGCTAACCAGTGCTACAATCGTTATGATGATCTTTCTTCTTCGACTGGCCCACTGTTCTCCTCCACTCTTTTGGGAATAGTTCAGTCGATCCCAACTGGTATGTTGACTCCGGAGCCACTCATCACCTAACGGCTGACATGGCAAATCTGGTGATTCACTAAGAAATATCAAGGATCTGACAGAGTTCGCATGGGTAACGACACAGGTTTGCCTATCTGATTACTAGTGCTTCTGTATTGTGTTCTCCTGTTTCTTTTTTTGTCTTGAAAAACTTTTTACATGCTCCTGATATTACCAAAATTTCTGTTTGTTAGTCAATTTACTACTGATAATAAAATCCTTCTTGAATTCCACTCTGATTCTTGTTTTGTCAAGGATCTCTCCACGTAAAAACTCTACTGCGGAGTCAACTTAAGAATAGTCTGTATGTCTTCTCCTTGGAGAACCATAACTTCACTGCCTCACCATGCACTTCTCGGTTAGCGTGCATCTTCCTCCGTCTGGCATGAGCGTCTAGGTCATCCCTTCACCATAGTTGTCTCTAGCGTTTTATCGTAGCCGACTTTCTTTCTTCACTGACCATACTGGTACCCCTCTCCGCATTCCCTGTCAGTAAGGAAAATCATGTCTCCTTTTTGACCATCTTCCATGATTGCTACTACTCTTTAGAGCTTATTCACTCTGATCTATAGGGTTCATCTCCTGTGTCCGCTGTAAGTGGTCATTGCTATTATATTAGCTTTATTGATCACTACAGTAAGTATGTTTGGTTTTATCCTTTAATTAGTAAAAGTGATGTTGTCTCCATTTTTCTTGAGTTTAAAATTTATGTGGAAAAATTTCTTGGGCGTTCTATTAAAGCACTTCAAAATGATGGTGGTGGCGGGTTTATCAAATTTAAACCTTACTTGTCTTCTCAAGGTATTGCTCATTGCTTATCATGTCCACACATTAACGCCCAAAATGGCGTCGCAGAGAGAAAACACCGCCACCTTGTCGAAAACCGGCCTCACTCTTCTGGCCCGGTCAAATGTTCCTTTCCATTACTGACCTTATGCTTTCCAAAGCGCCTCATTTCTCATCAATATGCCTACCCCCGTCCTCTATAATCTATCTCCATACTAGATATTATTTCATAAAGCACCAAACCACCTTTTTTTACGTATTATTAGTTATGCTTGCTATCCTCATCTGCGTCCATATCAAACTCACAAGTTTGATTTTCGATCCAGTCAATGTGTCTTCTTAAGTTACTCGGGTTCGCATAAAGGTTATCAATGTTTGCATGTCCCCTTTGGTTGTATTTACATCTCCTGAGATGTTGTGTTCGACGAATCCTCCTGTAACGCCCCAATCCCGCAGGTACGGGGACGTTATGGCGACGTACATACGCGAGGTGTAACACGCTCACGCGTACGTTAAGCCTCAATACAGTACATAACCTCCATAAATACCTGGGGTCCAGCATAAAAGCAGTACAAGAATACCTGCAGAAAGAGGTCAGTGATCATAACAGATATGAAAAATGGAGACAAATAAAATAACGAAAATAAAATACCAAGATACCTAGGAATAGTCCCGATGCGGAAGCTCCGATGTGACTCCAAGGTACTCTCGGATACTACGGTAAGCGGATCTCCAATCTGGGCATGCAAACCCAGGGTCGTCAGAAAGCGACCTAGTGAGTGGTAAAATGAAGGAGGCAGTAATATATACAATAGTAATACAAGCACGATAATAATATATAGTACGTGAGGTTGGACTAGTGATACCATATAATAAGGATATATAAACAGTAAAAAGAGAAACATAAAAGCAGTGTAAATAAATAACAGGTCACCTTTTAATACCATCACTACCTAGCCGGTTATCATAAGGTCATATCTATAGTCGTGTCCAGTTTATGTAATAACTAATGTTGTCTAGTGGTGACGTAATAGACATGAACATGATAGTGGTGACGTGATAGAGGTGAACATGCAGATGAGCATATGTAGGTAATATATGCAATGCAGAATAGGCATAGTATGCCACTACATACAGTGTAACATATACCAGGTAATGTAACAAAGTATACATGTGCATGAGTAGTAGGGCACTAAAGAAAGTGTAACAGGAAACAGGAACAGTAGCAATATATACATGTAACATGATAGCAGATAAATGATCAGGACAGTCACAAGTACAACTAAACATGTAGCAGGCAGGTCATGTCAAAGTCATGTCATTTATACAATAGTAGCGATCAGTACCACCTGTTTTTAATTACTCTCTTCCAGTGTCTCATACCACTGGCGGTTCATACTGAAGCCCGCACCCCAGTCGAACCCATCCGGACATGGCCTACGGGTACCATTATCCAAACGAGAGAGCAACCAAATAACAAGTGTTCCCGACGTCACTATTGTGTATACTGTTTTATTATGTTAATTGGAAACTCATGGTCGAGGAGTTCTTATCGGGTGAGTGTATCCGTGCATACCCGGGACAACGGCCTTAAACAGATCCCTGGCTGCTGAGACCAGGGCCAGCCCGCTAGAGCTGTAACATGTAACATGAGTAACAGATGGTAGCCAGCACTACCCGGTCCCCTGCAGTGGGACCTCAATATGGATCCAGTACATCCCCCGACAAGATCTAGTCAACCGTCAAGTCTCCCCCATACCCAAGTTATCTTTATGATCTGATATGTGATATGTCAAGTATACAATGTGACAAGAACAATTACAGTACATGGTACGAGTAACATGATTACTGGACCTGAGCTCTGTTGATAGCATAGAACAATATCACGAGAATCAGGAACAATATAACATGAACAAGATATCATGAACAATATACCGGGAAACGGGAACAATAGATGTGGGATTCTAGAGGTGGCCCCCGTGGCTTGGATCCACGTGGCACTTAGTTCCACACATCGCATATCAACAGCAGTCATGTCCAGTAACGGGAATATCCATATCATGTCCAGTATTAGGAATATCCATATCCGTAATAGGAAACAATCGTATAACATGAATACAGTAACATGGAATAATAATACATGTAACATGCATGGGGATCCATATGTCATGGGGATCCATATGTCAAGAATATAACAATAATACATGTAGCATGAACGGAGATCCATATGACAAGAATAGAGAATCCATACAGGCATGTGTAACCAATGTAAACATAACATAAATGTGTATGATGAACATGCTAATATGAAATGCAGTTGTCCGTGCAAGGTTATATCCGTGTATCAGTGGAACCTATATGTGTAGCAATATATCTGTGTAGCACTCGTACATGTCCTAACAGTGGTTCGTGTATAAAATAATATCATGTCCGTCTATTGAACTACGGTAGCCATGTAAGAATGATATTAGCGCAGAAAATAACATTGTCTCGTATTCGTGTATAGTGACGGTGTAGTGTCCTAGCGTTCCTGTAGAGCAGTATGTAAGGTAACTGTGACATGATGCATGACATAATAGGGTCCAAGCCTATGGGGATATGGTAGGCCGGATGTCAGTGGTACATGTACAGGACATACTCGAGATCAGTCAGACATTTACTAAATACCGTGTTTATTACAGTGTTTTAATATTGTTTACTAATTAGGATTTACCGGATCATGTTTTATATCAAGAAGTCAACCAAGTGTAATTATAGACTAAAATATAATTTATAAAATAAAAACACTCACAAACTGGTCATAGGACTGTAGCTCTCGTTCCCACGATCGCAATGGATCCAGAATCGCCCGAATCGGAGTCCGGATGCTCCCGATATCGCCCGAAGACCCAAAACCGTGAGAAAAGATTAGTTATGTAATAAACTGAAATATTCAGGGGGCTAATTGTAATTTTTCAGGGGCCTAAACGTAATTTATAATATTACAAGGGCTAAACTGAAAATTTACCTTTAACGGGTCGGGTCCGGGTCTAAACGGGTCGGGTTTGGGTTTGAACCCGTACCCAAACCCACAATTGGGTTTTCACCCAATTGAGAGGCAAGCAGCAGCCGATGGCTGCTGCCACCGCCCCCTCCTTGCGCGGCCGCCGCCCGCGCGCGGCCGCTGCCGCTGCGCGCTCCGCCGCCGGCGCTGTTGCGCCGCCGGCGCCACCCCGGCGCCGGTCCGGCGCCATGGCCGCCGGGGTCCCATCCGCAAAGAGGGAGAGAGTGAAACAGAGGGTGGCTGGCACCCCAGGCTTGGTGCGGTGGCCGTTGGTCTCGCTGGGGCGCGGCCGCCGACCGGAGATGTGCGCCTCCGGCGGCGCGCCGGGCTGGGGACGGCAACGCCCGGGCGGCGTTTGGCCGGGCGCGGGGGCTCTCTCTGTTCTGGAACAGAGTAGGAGAGAGGGGGAGAGAGAGCTATGGAGAGTGAGAGTTAGAGAGAGGGAGAGTAATTGAGAGAGAGAGAGAGAGTTGTGAATCAGAGAGAGGGAGAGATTTTTAATTAGAGAGAGAGAGAGTGAGATTTTTAAAAGGGAAGAGAGAGAAGGGTCGGTTGGGTTGGCGGTGGGGGAGAACTCTCTGGAGAAGAAAAGAAGAGAAAGGAAAAGAAAAAAAGAGAATAAAAAAAATAATATTTAAATATTATAATATTGGCCTAAAATGCGACTAGCTCTGAATGGTACCTAAAAATTACAGAAAATAGAGAAAATTATCCTGAGACGTAATATGAAGACGGTTTGGAGAAACTCGATCTGGTTTACAATTAAAAATCCCGGAAGCTGTCGCCGATACGGGCGACACCAGTTTGGTCGGATTTTGATAAATTCAGAAAAATCCCCAAAAATACCTGAACGTAGATAAGATGATTCTAAGATATACGGTGAAGGCCGATTCTCAAAATTCTACCACCGTTTGTGAAAAAAATCGGAAGGCCGGTTATCGGTATCGGTCGACACCGACTACGGAGATTTCCCAAAATAATCCAGAAAACTTTCAGAAAATCCTGAAAATCTAAAATATGAGAAAATGATTTTAGAAACTGAAATCAGGTCAATCGGAATACTACAGAGGTCAAATCAAATTTGTACGTCGTATCGCGTACAGATACGGTGATACGTACACCGGGGATCAGGGTGTTACATTTCTCCCCACCTTACAAAAAATTGCGTCCTCGCAATTTCAATCAGGTGTAAGAACAAGATTTTCAACCCCAAGACCGAAAGGTGACGGGTCCACGACACTTCCGCTGCGCACTCTGCCATCTAGAAGGAACCCGGGATGGAGAAGTATGATAGTGACGAACCCTAACGGATGGAAAGCAAGACGATGCAAGGGAAGCGAGAAGGAAATCGGATGTTCTGGTTGACCACTGGAAGGAAGGAAGGAACACAAACGAGTCAAGGAATGACTTGTCAACGTCATGGTATTCTTGTACTCGTTGCTGGAACCCCAAATTCAGATACTGATTGTACTGTTGGTAAGAGCCCGAAGATTGACCCAGGTGGTTACCCACACCAGGTGTAAACCTAGGCTCTGATACCACTCTGTAACGCCCCAATCCCGCAGGTACGGGGACGTTATGGCGACGTACATACGCGAGGTGTAAACACGCTCACGCGTACGTTAAGCCTCAATACAGTACATAACCTCCATAAATACCTGGGGTCCAGCATAAAAGCAGTACAAGAATACCTGCAGAAAAGGTCAGTGATCATAACAGATATGAAAAATGGAGACAAATAAAATAACGAAAATAAAATACCAAGATACCTAGGAATAGTCCCGATGCGGAAGCTCCGATGTGACTCCAAGGTACTCTCGGATACTACGGTAAGCGGATCTCCAATCTGGGCATGCAAACCCAGGGTCGTCAGAAAGCGACCTAGTGAGTGGTAAAATGAAGGAGGCAGTAATATATACAATAGTAATACAAGCACGATAATAATATATAGTACGTGAGGTTGGACTAGTGATACCATATAATAAGGATATATAAACAGTAAAAATAGAGAAACATAAAAGCAGTGTAAATAAATAACAGGTCACCTTTTAATACCATCACTACCTACCCGGTTATCATAAGGTCATATCTATAGTCGTGTCCAGTTTATGTAATAACTAATGTTGTCTAGTGGTGACGTAATAGACATGAACATGATAGTGGTGACGTGATAGAGGTGAACATGCAGATGAGCATATGTAGGTAATATATGCAATGCAGAATAGGCATAGTATGCCACTACATACAGTGTAACATATACCAGGTAATGTAACAAAGTATACATGTGCATGAGTAGTAGGGCACTAAAGAAAGTGTAACAGGAAACAGGAACAGTAGCAATATATACATGTAACATGATAGCAGATAAATGATCAGGAACAGTCACAAGTACAACTAAACATGTAGCAGGCAGGTCATGTCAAAGTCATGTCATTTATACAATAGTAGCGATCAGTACCACCTGTTATTTTAATTACTCTCTTCCAGTGTCTCATACCACTGGCGGTTCATACTGAAGCCCGCACCCCAGTCGAACCCATCCGGACATGGCCTACGGGTACCATTATCCAAACGAGAGAGCAACCAAATAACAAGTGTTCCCGACGTCACTATTGTGTATACTGTTTTATTATGTTAATTGGAAACTCATGGTCGAGGAGTTCTTATCGGGTGAGTGTATCCCGTGCATACCCGGGACAACGGCCTTAAACAGATCCCTGGCTCTGCTGAGACCAGGGCCAGCCCGCTAGAGCTGTAACATGTAACATGAGTAACAGATGGTAGCCAGCACTACCCGGTCCCCTGCAGTGGGACCTCAATATGGATCCAGTACATCCACCCGACAAGATCTAGTCAACCGTCAAGTCTCCCCCATACCCAAGTTATCTTTATGATCTGATATGTGATATGTCAAGTATACAATGTGACAAGAACAATTACAGTACATGGTACGAGTAACATGATTACTGGACCTGAGCTCTGTTGATAGCATAGAACAATATCACGAGAATCAGGAACAATATAACATGAACAAGATATCATGAACAATATACCGGGAAACGGGAACAATAGATGTGGGATTCTAGAGGTGGCCCCCGTGGCTTGGATCCACGTGGCACTTAGTTCCACACATCGCATATCAACAGCAGTCATGTCCAGTAACGGGAATATCCATATCATGTCCAGTATTAGGAATATCCATATCCGTAATAGGAAACAATCGTATAACATGAATACAGTAACATGGAATAATAATACATGTAACATGCATGGGGATCCATATGTCATGGGGATCCATATGTCAAGAATATAACAATAATACATGTAGCATGAACGGAGATCCATATGACAAGAATAGAGAATCCATACAGGCATGTGTAACCAATGTAAACATAACATAAATGTGTATGATGAACATGCTAATATGAAATGCAGTTGTCCGTGCAAGGTTATATCCGTGTATCAGTGGAACCTATATGTGTAGCAATATATCTGTGTAGCACTCGTACATGTCCTAACAGTGGTTCGTGTATAAAATAATATCATGTCCGTCTATTGAACTACTACGGTAGCCATGTAAGAATGATATTAGCGCAGAAAATAACATTGTCTCGTATTCGTGTATAGTGACGGTGTAGTGTCCTAGCGTTCCTGTAGAGCAGTATGTAAGGTAACTGTGACATGATGCATGACATAATAGGGTCCAAGCCTATGGGGATATGGTAGGCCGGATGTCAGTGGTACATGTACAGGACATACTCGAGATCAGTCAGACATTTACTAAATACCGTGTTTATTACAGTGTTTTAATATTGTTTACTAATTAGGATTTACCGGATCATGTTTTATATCAAGAAGTCAACCAAGTGTAATTAATAGACTAAAAATATAATTTATAAAATAAAAACACTCACAAACTGGTCATAGGACTGTAGCTCTCGTTCCCACGATCGCAATGGATCCAGAATCGCCCGAATCGGAGTCCGGATGCTCCCGATATCGCCCGAAGACCCAAAACCGTGAGAAAAGATTAGTTATGTAATAAACTGAAATATTCAGGGGGCTAATTGTAATTTTTCAGGGGCCTAAACGTAATTTATAATATTACAGGGGCTAAACTGAAAATTTACCTTTAACGGGTCGGGTCCGGGTCTAAACGGGTCGGGTTTGGGTTTGAACCCGTACCCAAACCCACAATTGGGTTTTCACCCAATTGAGAGGCAAGCAGCAGCCGATGGCTGCTGCCACCGCTCCTCCTTGCGCGGCCGCCGCCCGCGCGCGGCCGCTGCCGCTGCGCGCTCGCCGCCGGCGCTGTTGCGCCGCCGGCGCCACCCCGGCGCCGGTCCGGCGCCATGGCCGCCGGGGTCCCATCCGCAAAAGAGGGAGAGAGTGAAACAGAGGGTGGCTGGCACCCCAGGCTTGGTGCGGTGGCCGTTGGTCTCGCTGGGGCGCGCGCCGCCGACCGGAGATGTGCGCCTCCGGCGGCGCGCCGGGCTGGGGACGGCAACGCCCGGGCGGCGTTTGGCCGGGCGCGGGGGGCTCTCTCTGTTCTGGAACAGAGTAGGAGAGAGGGGGAGAGAGAGAGCTATGGAGAGTGAGAGTTAGAGAGAGGGAGAGTAATTGAGAGAGAGAGAGAGAGTTGTGAATCAGAGAGAGGGAGAGATTTTTAATTAGAGAGAGAGAGAGTGAGATTTTTAAAAGGGAAGAGAGAGAAGGGTCGGTTGGGTTGGCGGTGGGGGAGAACTCTCTGGAGAAGAAAAGAAGAGAAAGGAAAAGAAAAGAAAAAGAGAATAAAAAAAATAATATTTAAATATTATAATATTGGCCTAAAATGCGACTAGCTCTGAATGGTACCTAAAAATTACAGAAAATAGAGAAAATTATCCTGAGACGTAATATGAAGACGGTTTGGAGAAACTCGATCTGGTTTACAAATTAAAAATCCCGGAAGCTGTCGCCGATACGGGCGACACCAGTTTGGTCGGATTTTTGATAAATTCAGAAAAATCCCCAAAAATACCTGAACGTAGATAAGATGATTCTAAGATATACGGTGAAGGCCGATTCTCAAAATTCTACACCGTTTGTGAAATAAAAATCGGAAGGCCGGTTATCGGTATCGGTCGACACCGACTACGGAGATTTCCCAAAATAATCCAGAAAACTTTCAGAAAATCCTGAAAAATCTAAAATATGAGAAAATGATTTTAGAAACTGAAATCAGGTCAATCGGAATACTACAGAGGTCAAATCAAATTTGTACGTCGTATCGCGTACAGATACGGTGATACGTACACCGGGGATCAGGGTGTTACATTTCTCCCCACCTTACAAAAAATGCGTCCTCGCAATTTCAATCAGGTGTAAGAACAAGATTTTCAACCCCAAGACCGAAAGGTGACGGGTCCACGACACTTCCGCTGCGCACTCTGCCATCTAGAAGGAACCCGGGATGGAGAAGTATGATAGTGACGAACCCTAACGGATGGAAAGCAAGACGAGCAAGGGAAGCGAGAAGGAAATCGGATGTTCTGGTTGACCACTGGAAGGAAGGAAGGAACACAAACGAGTCAAGGAATGACTTGTCAACGTCATGGTATTCTTGTACTCGTTGCTGGAACCCCAAATTCAGATACTGATTGTACTGTTGGTAAGAGCCCGAAGATTGACCCAGGTGGTTACCCACACCAGGTGTAAACCTAGGCTCTGATACCACTCTGTAACGCCCCAATCCCGCAGGTACGGGGACGTTATGGCGACGTACATACGCGAGGTGTAAACACGCTCACGCGTACGTTAAGCCTCAATACAGTACATAACCTCCATAAATACCTGGGGTCCAGCATAAAAGCAGTACAAGAATACCTGCAGAAAGAGGTCAGTGATCATAACAGATATGAAAAATGGAGACAAATAAAATAACGAAAATAAAATACCAAGATACCTAGGAATAGTCCCGATGCGGAAGCTCCGATGTGACTCCAAGGTACTCTCGGATACTACGGTAAGCGGATCTCCAATCTGGGCATGCAAACCCAGGGTCGTCAGAAAGCGACCTAGTGAGTGGTAAAATGAAGGAGGCAGTAATATATACAATAGTAATACAAGCACGATAATAATATATAGTACGTGAGGTTGGACTAGTGATACCATATAATAAGGATATATAAACAGTAAAAATAGAGAAACATAAAAGCAGTGTAAATAAATAACAGGTCACCTTTTAATACCATCACTACCTAGCCGGTTATCATAAGGTCATATCTATAGTCGTGTCCAGTTTATGTAATAACTAATGTTGTCTAGTGGTGACGTAATAGACATGAACATGATAGTGGTGACGTGATAGAGGTGAACATGCAGATGAGCATATGTAGGTAATATATGCAATGCAGAATAGGCATAGTATGCCACTACATACAGTGTAACATATACCAGGTAATGTAACAAAGTATACATGTGCATGAGTAGTAGGGCACTAAAGAAAGTGTAACAGGAAACAGGAACAGTAGCAATATATACATGTAACATGATAGCAGATAAATGATCAGGAACAGTCACAAGTACAACTAAACATGTAGCAGGCAGGTCATGTCAAAGTCATGTCATTTATACAATAGTAGCGATCAGTACCACCTGTTATTTTAATTACTCTCTTCCAGTGTCTCATACCACTGGCGGTTCATACTGAAGCCCGCACCCCAGTCGAACCCATCCGGACATGGCCTACGGGTACCATTATCCAAACGAGAGAGCAACCAAATAACAAGTGTTCCCGACGTCACTATTGTGTATACTGTTTTATTATGTTAATTGGAAACTCATGGTCGAGGAGTTCTTATCGGGTGAGTGTATCCCGTGCATACCCGGGACAACGGCCTTAAACAGATCCCTGGCTGCTGAGACCAGGGCCAGCCCGCTAGAGCTGTAACATGTAACATGAGTAACAGATGGTAGCCAGCACTACCCGGTCCCCTGCAGTGGGACCTCAATATGGATCCAGTACATCCACCCGACAAGATCTAGTCAACCGTCAAGTCTCCCCCATACCCAAGTTATCTTTATGATCTGATATGTGATATGTCAAGTATACAATGTGACAAGAACAATTACAGTACATGGTACGAGTAACATGATTACTGGACCTGAGCTCTGTTGATAGCATAGAACAATATCACGAGAATCAGGAACAATATAACATGAACAAGATATCATGAACAATATACCGGAAACGGGAACAATAGATGTGGGATTCTAGAGGTGGCCCCCGTGGCTTGGATCCACGTGGCACTTAGTTCCACACATCGCATATCAACAGCAGTCATGTCCAGTAACGGGAATATCCATATCATGTCCAGTATTAGGAATATCCATATCCGTAATAGG